>CABFVX010001359.1:44995-61256 GCA_902151425.1 Timema shepardi | reverse complement strand
GGGGAGGGCTATTAATTTTAAAAAAATCCTTTAAGAAAAGATAAAAAATTTAATTTTGGCACTTAGGTAAGGGTAAAAATCCAGATAATAAAACCAATCTTATATTATGAAAATTTAAGTTCAATGCTAGGGAAATGGGAGAGATGGTAGTTCAAACTTTAAAAAAACCTACTCACTAATTCTAACTCTCCAACTATTCTTACAGCTATAAGAGTAATATTTGGCATAATTGTACATCAGAGGGCTCTTACAAAAACTAGGAAAATTTCAAAATGAGAATCCAGAAATTGAGGGAGCATTGGGGGTAGAAGGTTACCATTCCAGATAGTAAAACCATTCTTAACCTATGGAATTTCAAGTTCAGGGTTGGTGAACTGGAAGTGGTGGGGTAAATTTTAAAAACCGATAGAAACAACTACTTACAATGTTGGTAAATCTTAAACTATGTAGGAAGTTAAAGGGACCACTCCATATGATCAAAAAGGTTTGACAAAGGTTTTCAATTTGTACAAGAAACTTTGTGAAATTGGGGTTGGGGTGAATATATTCTCTATATAAAAAAGCAAAAGCCATCACTCACCAATAATTTTCGCACTTATCGAATAGATAGAAGGCCAAAATATGGCATAGATGTACACCATAGGTAACCTCAAAATATTACGTAAAAATGATTTGAATTTAAAAATGGGGCATGAGAAAATCGGTTGATTATGATAGATAAAAAGCTTCAATTGGGGTTTGAAATTTAAATTTTGCAAGAAATTAAATGGACTACTCCAGAGAACCCAGTAATTTCGATAATTTTTAATTTACAAGGAGGAGTTGGTTAAATGAGGGTAGGGGGTCAACATTAATATAGACAACCTATATATGTGGTAGAAAACAGAAATATGGCAAACAGATCTAGGGTACGATAAAACTAACTATATTGTAAATATAAGAAATGTTAAAATATAACTCCAGCCGTTCAAAGAATGGGCATTTCAGCTATTTCTATATAAAATTAACCACAGTAAAAGCAATTATATCTCCAATTTATGTTTGAATATTAATCATTTACTGTTTTAAATTGTGTTACAAAACATTAAAAGTAGGTTAATAAAAACATAATGTCAAAATATAAATAGAATCTAAAAATGTGTTAAAAGTTGAGCTTTATGTTAAAGGTTAACTTCTCTATACACAAAATTTTGAACTCGTGCTTATTTTTGCTGGTAAAAAAAGAAAGAAGAGTAAAACAGTATTTTAATTGGTTGTTATTTCAACGTTTCTGGCCTAATTCAATCGGCTATTTTGTATCTGCCATATTCAATTTTGGTTTTGGGACTTTTCTAAAAAACATACTAAGAAGCCTCCAATTAGAAATTTCAAATATTTAATAATTGGTGGAGAGTTTGGAGTAATCCCCCTACATTCCTGGCATTTTTAGCTGTTCATGACAATAATCAAATATCCACTAGTTCACAGCTAATCCACTAGAACATTGATATAAATTTGAAACCTTAACAAATTAAGATAGAAAATTAAATAAATAATTAAAAACTGCTTTATAAAATGTTATTTTTAGATTTGGAAGTAATATTTAATTATTTAAAAAGTGTTTAAGTGGTTGTATTGAAATATTTAAACTTTAATCTAAAGTAAGTGATTAAGTCAAATATAAATATCAAATACATAGAAATTATGGTTTTAGAAAAATAAATTAATCAAGTTCTATAAGTCAAAACATATTTTAAAGTAAATTAAAATTATATATATATTTTATATCAAAATACAATTAGAAGAGAAATGGTTAGATGAGAAATAAAATTGTTATTTCATAAAGAATCCGATGCACGATTCCCCGCAGTGTCATTACAGAAAAAATTGTTTCAAACAAATAAGAGGACGAAAAAAAAACTTCACTGCTCGCTCATACAATTTTGGGTATTCTGGCTCTATTTTTTGATCCAAAATTGAGACGTACTCACAGTCGTCAGTAGAAGTTCTAACTCCTTGTTGGATGATAACTCTAGGAGCTCAAGTGTTTCTTCATATGGAAGAGAGTTTTTATGTGGTAGAAAAGGGCTTACAACCCACACGTTTTGTTTCCGAGGATCACTTTCAGGATAATAGTACAGATAAAACACTTCCAAAAGTGCATAGAGATGGTTCGATGCTTTAAGATTATGTTTGAAACCCCTTTTTATTCATTGCTTTAATCCACAGATTCCCTAACAAAATCTGACACTGCCTCAAACATTTAAAAACTCCCTTTTGCAAACATGTCTCGCCATAATATAAATTTATTCTTGAATGCCTCAAATTTGTTGAATACTGTGAAAAGGGATGTCATCTGTCTTTGAAAACTTAAATTGAACTAATTTTTCACTAAGGTATGCAAGCCTGGCGATCCGGTTTGTACACTCTAAACATTTGACAAATTCTGATTTCTTTTCCCCTAAAAATAATTGCACTTATCTCTCAATTCAAATAATCTTTTAAGTAACCTTCCTCATGACAGCCATATTACCTCTGCATGGTAAAGCAGATGCTGGTTATCTCTATCCGTTTATTCTTAAAGATCTGCAAATATTCTCGTGTTTACAGAACTGTTTATAATATAGCTCACCATTTTTATTGATTAGGCTAGAACTTCATTTAGCTTTGGTGATAATTTTTTTTTTTTCTATGAATAACACAATGTGTCACCATTATGTCGTCACCAGATTCTTGTTTTACTTTTGCTGCTACACCTGAATTCCACCCAGTCATACAAGCGGTCTCATCAGTACAAAGACCAGTGTAGTTTTTCCAGTCCAATCTATACTTTTTAAGGTAGGAATTTATTGCTTTAAGAACCTCATCACTCTTAGTTTGAGTTGGCAATTCAGAAACACACAAGATATCCTGTTTCATGTCACCAGCACTGTAATCAGTATACCTTAAATAGGAAACTAGTATACTATTTTTTATATATCAGTGGATTCAACCATTTGTAACGCAAACCAATTAGACTTTTTTACCCGCTCAATAAGTTGATCATCAGTGTCTTCTGCCATATCAGTTATACGCCGTTCAATCGTGTTGTTTGACCAAGGGATATTTTTCACTTTAGCTACATCTGCGAGACCCAATACTTCGCTGCACACTAAAATTAGACATGGCTTAATAAGATACTCACCCATGTTTTAAGCTTTCTTACATTTAGCATTTTGAAGAGCCACAAGATAATGAGATGATATTAAAGCTTTTTCAGCAGTATCCATGCAAATAAGAATATCTTTTTCACCTTTAAGAGCATCTCTTTTCCGCATAAAGAAATCAATAGGCTTACCTGCCAATTCAAAATGCTTTGTATTCAAATGTCTAAGAAGTTTTGATGGATTCAATGCTTCATGGCCCAGAACGGCAGCTCATACAATACACTAATGTTTTGGTGGTGGGTTCGTACCCGAACAATATGAAGCCATATTGTAAGTAGCTTTCTTTATACTTCCCTGTTAATGCACTCTTTTTAGAATCGAGGTTTACTTCAACGTTTGTTTCTTGTCCCCTGAGATTGTAACACTCGGAGTTGTCTGTGTAAGATGTGCTAGGCTCGGTTCTAAGATCGTGCATATTAGCACACACCTTTTTCTGAAACAAAGTTAAACAATATTACTTGACGTTTGTTCATTTTCACGTTTAGCTACTAACAAATACACCATAAAATATTAAGGTTGCGCTGACAAATGACAACAAAACTAAGACCTAGCTCTTAGTAGACTGTCTCGTCTGTTTGGCACCACTGATGGAGTGACAGGTAATGAAACACGATTTACCCGAGCGTTCACGATAAGTGCCGTTAAGGTATGCAGCTGGAAAGGTGGAAGATTTTTATTGCGATTAGTTTTATGGTTCTTAGGATAGTTCGTGGCTCGGCCGGAAAAGCTCCATGGCCCGACGGTTGGGAAAAGATGCCCTAGACCATTCGGCTACCGAAATGGGTATGATGAATATTGTGGATACACAAACTGATTTATAACATAAAGTATCCCCTATTTTCATTATATTTGGTATTATATCCATATCGATTAGTTATTCACTTACTCATTTTGATATTTTTTGTTGTTGCCAAAGTGGGTATTATTTTAATGGAACATAATTTGTTTTGAATTGTCTCGTACTCATTTACATTTAATAACTCTATTGTTTTAGGGATAAGTATAGTATAGCCTAGAGGAAATGTACCTACATTTCATTTTGACTATCCATCACCTGCAGTTCAGGCTGGATGAGATTGACGTTGCAGTGTGTCTATCAGTCATTAAAGTCGTAAAATTCATTAAAAAGTCATTAAATTAGATTTTGGTATTTAAATTCATTTTCAATTTTTTTATCCATGCTCATTTTATAGGTAAGAATAGTATTTTGGTTTCTGTTTTGCTCAAAACTAGCTTTAATTTACAATTACACCGTTACTCCCCATTTAAGACATAGTTTAGAAATGAGAAAATATAGTGTAGTAGTATCATCAAGGATGTGGGTGGTAATTCTTTTTTTCTATATTTGGTTTTTTTCTATGAATATCTATGTAGAGCTATATCTGATGAAAAAGTAATGAAATATGATTTTCTACAATTCAGTAGACGTCATGCGTTTATTTCACGTGCCCATGAATGCAGGTATGTGGACAATCAAAAATGAATTAAATGAAAACCACTTAGGTTTACTCCGCCTAGTTTTAATTAAATACATGTAGGTGCTTACAAATTTTGAAAATATTAATTTTATTTTAATATCCTCGTTAAAAAAATTAATAGAGAAAATAAAGTCAAACTGTGGTTCAAAATTTGAAAAACTTCCTGCCTGAAACAACTAATCAACTTTTAACTGCTTTTAATAATATTCATAAGAAAATGTGCTGGATAGAATATAAAATGTAAGGACTGCGTGATAAATGAATAGGAATTAAAATTACGGTAGCATTAAAACGTATTCAAAAGATGTAAGGCTGACTCTAAAGAAATGAAAATACTAATGAGGGGCAAGAACTAAAAAAAGGGGGTGGGGGAGAGGGTGGAAGGTTGAATTAAAGTGTGGCTAAATTTGAAGAGAAAAAAAAAGAAAGAAGATAAGATGGGTAATGAATAACTTCCACAAGAATAACGAGAAAGACAATAGAAGAGGCGAGAGAAAAGGGGGTTAACATAACTCTCAAAAGGGCAGAGCACCCGTAATGAAGGAAATTCCAAACCAATTCCATCCCTTCATTCCCCATCAGACTACCCCCCTTTGGACTACTATCAAACCCAAACCAATACTTCGCCCCTTCTCCCACTGTCCTGCAGTTTACTTTTAATAAACGACTCGTTTACTTTTTTTTATATAGAACCAAAAGAAAGGCGAGAAAGCGCTAAATAGAAGAGATTACCTCCCCCAAAAAAACCCAATGTGAACTTTCCTAACCACGCAGAAAACCCCATTTACGATAAGTGGATGCTACGTGTTCCCTTTTTTTTACCTCCGTACTCGTGGTGAAGGAGGTATAATGCCTCCATTAAGTGTATTAAAGGTTCCCTCTCCTCCCCATTTCCCCTCACTTTCCGCAAGATAGCCGCAAAGGTTCGGTAGGAGGAAGTACCGTTTCTTGTGGGGACGCTGCTGCACATCACTCAAACTTCCCAGCTCGAACAGTAACCAACTGTTGACTAAATGAACATTTATACAGTAAGGTATTAATTTATTCCATAAGACTACTTGAAAAACGTGGAACAAATTATGCGATGATGATTCGGCTTGAAGAAACTTTGACACTGGTGTATTATTATAGCATTGAATGGTCTAATATAAAGTTATAGAATAAGTTTTTGGTTTACCCCAGCTAAACGTCAAGCTCATTTAGTCTGTTGGGGAGGTAGGCACGCGATTTTATCCCGAGTGTGTTTTGTTGCAAGTTGATTGCAAGCTAGGGGTATTATCACTTGAGTGCTTAGACTGGAGTACGAGGAATAACTACTATTGTCTTTTTATTGCTATTATTTTATTAGAACATTTTTTGTTTACTTTCTTCTTATAAAATATTGAAAGAGACAATTAGCTGGCAAACGGCCATGCCGTTTTAAGAGTACACCGTGAAGGGGCGATCTCTTGCTGTACCCTATATTTTAAACTTTATTTGGACTCCTCAATAAGAGAAATATTGTGATTGACAAAAAAATTACTCTAGATTTTTATTCATGTTAAAATTTCATGTCCGCTTGAAACAAAAAAATTGTTTTTAGGCTGCCGAAAGAATTTTACCGATAAGCCTATAACTTTGTAACTTGGTTTTTCATATGGTTCCCTGAAGAGCTTTTGGAATAAGATATCAAACCTTAAAATTAAGAATAGTTTACTGAAGAAGAAAAAAAGGAAAAAAATCAAATACCCAAATAATACTTTCATGAATTTTATTACATTTTTTTTGATCTAATCATTGGTTCGCGTTACTAACAAAGTGGCGATTCTTGTTTTCCCATGAAAATGAATCTAAGGGCATTTAAAATAAGCAAAAAAAGTCCAATTTTGATCATATATCCGCAACTATTTGAGATACGAAATAACCTTTCAAATATAAAGTTGTTGTACTGCTTAAATTAAACTTATTTTAGTCTTGAATATATTTGTAAAAGACTAATCGTTTATGATCCATAAGCAAAGATATATATTTTTTATGGAGTAATTTTAAATATGTAATAGATTGTTGTGCTATTTTATGGACAGATATGCTCCTCTTTTCTCAATGTTTATGTAACAGTGTTGGTGGAAAGTTTCTGCAACAATATGTATTATTTCATTTAACAAATTTTACGAATTTTTGACTAATGTTTATTTTAAGATTAAAGAGAGAGAAAGTCTATGAGAAGCACCATGCTATTTTTTTTCTCATTTTTTAATCAATGAGAGAGAATTTATTATAATTAATTAATAAATCCAGTACCATAAAATACAAACTAAAGACTATTAGTAGATAAACAAGTTAAAAAATATATAACTTACGTAACTAATGATAGACTATTTAATGAAATAAACTGTTTTTATATAACTAAGGTGTTAATCTGACACGAGTATTTTTATTTAAAGAGTATCGTTACACCTAGACTAAAGTATACTTTTATTACTATGATATGTCAGGTTAGATTTGGTTCCTTGGAGTAAGGTGATTTTAGCGACAGATTGAGAAGGGATTTCGGGTACCAGTACACTGACCACAACAGACTATCAGCATTACTCATTTCTTTCCCGCTCAAATTCTAACGCGTTCAACTGCTACATATTACTCCGAGTGTGCCGAGGGTATTTTTCTCTTCGATGAATACCCACACAAATTCTGGTACATTTGTTTTAAAATATTCCTTACTCGTACCAACTCCATTGGCTCAAGTATGCATATAGTAAAGATGGTGTATATAAAATCAACTAAAAATGGTCGGGAGATTTTAGGGAAGTATCCAGCATCTGTAGATGATAGCAGTGAGAAAGCACATTGTGCCTAAAAACAATGCCCTGCCCCACTGTGGCCAGCCAGCTCATAACTGGTATTGGACTAAAACTCGTATTTCCCTTTGAGAGTATTTACAATTTGCGCGTGGGGTGTTTGGGAACCCCTTATCCTCTGACGAGTCAAAACACTCATCGTTCAGTGCTGTGATTTTCCCCTTCACCCATTCCAAGTTTGATTCCCTTTCAAAATCTTGGAGAAAATTCAACCTCCATTTCCCCTCTGGTTATTTCCATAAAAACATGGGGTTAATGACCTGTTGTCATCTGTTGCTCCTTCAATGTCCTAAAGGTTTATTTCTGGATTTTTTTTTCCGTTGCTCTTCTATGTGGCAATGAGATTTCCATTTTGACTCAAACCTGGCACCAGTTTGGCAGCTCAAGTGTCGAGACAGAAATGGATCGTGACCTTGAAATCGTGATATTGAAACCATGACTAGTACATGAGGTCACTGACCCGGGAAACACTTTCCCTTTCCCCTCTTCTATATGGAATTGAGTTTTCCCAATGACGTCATCGCTCTATCGCAAACCTGATGACTCATACCTGGTGCCAGTTAAGCGGCTTGTCAAAAAAAGTCAAGACAGGACTAGATAATGATCTTGAATGATGTCGCAATGGGTTTTGCTTAATGAACAATACCTGCAGCCAGTTTGGAGGCTTGACCAGACATGTAGATATATGAATAGAGTATGACCCTGAAACTGTGAGCAAGTATAAGAGGTCATTGACCCTGTTCATAATTGGTGCCAGTTTGGCAGCTCGACAAGTTGAGACCTATATCTGGTTAACCTCCATGTTGGGATAGAGTAAGAAACAAACGGGTTTCATGTGAATAAAACACGATATTACAAACATATATTTATTATACATGAATGTTTTCACAGACATACATAGTATTTAATACACATTTTTACAGGAATGGCACATATATTTGTTCACACATTTTCCTACTGTGTCCCTTAGATGTGTTGGTAAAATTGTTTTTAGTTCACAATTAAGTATTTAGCAATCCAAACCGACGACTTGACGTGTATAGTAGGTAGCATTAACAAGATCCAGGTTTCTGATAAGAGTGTCTACCGTAGGCTGTTCGAGATCGATGACATCCGTTGTTTCTGTTATTGTGTCGCATACATCCACAACGAGGGTGCGATCAAATCGTTGCAATATCGTGCGACGGGTGTCAACCACACATCCTTTTGGTTGACGGCAACGTCGATAAGGTCCTACACCTTACAAAGACGTGTCCAGGAAGGTACTAGATTGGCGACCCATTTGAGTCGGGAGCCTTGTTTCTCGCTGATGACAACTGCAAACCCCCCCTTAATATCTATAAGGTGAGGGAGACAGTAAATCAGGCAAGAGTGTTACCTGATTGAACATAATAAATTTTATTGTATCAAAACAACAAAAGAATAATACAAACATTAAACTGTGCGTGAAGCGCACCTCTCCGTCCAACAACGGAGTCAACAAGATCAAAATGTAAACAAACTCGTAACCTCCTCAAGACGGTTACCAAACAACATTAAATGAAACCTATCAACAAAGTACAGTCCGGGATCTCAATATTATGGTCTTTAGTTCCTGAGTTGCTTCACTTACTGGAATAGTTCCCAACACAAGAGGAATGGTATAACTGTAACTCCCACGCAACAGTTATCCAACCTAGTATAGACATTTAAGTTTTCTACAGACGCCCGTAACAAACGTGACATCAGTGTAACCCTGCAAGTCCCCAATATAACAGTAACCTACGTAACACATTAACTCTCGGTATTTGACTCGATAAACAAAGTCGAGTTCAAATACTGCAATACTCATGAAGTGAACACAAGGCGGGTTACGGTTACCAAACAACATTAAATGAAACCTATCAACAAAGTACAGTCCGGGATCTCAATGTTATGGTCTTTAGTTCCTGAGTTGCTTCACTTACTGGAATAGTTCCCAACACAAGAGGAATGGTATAACTGTTACTCTCGCGCAACAGTTATCCAACCTAGTATAAACATTTAAGTTTTCTAACAGATGCCCGTAACGAACGTGACGTCAGTGTAACCCTGCAAGTCCCCAATGTAACAGTAACCTACGTAACACATTAACTCTCGGTATTTGACTCGATAAACAAAGTCGAGTTCAAATACTGCAATTCTCATGAAGTGAACACAAGGCGGGTTTCGAACCCGGGACCACAGACAATCTCTGGGCGTTCTGGCTAAAAACCACTATTTGCAAAAATATAAATTAAAAGAAAGATTGGGCTCAGACCCCAAATTTAAGTGGTGACGAAAGCGACGGTCTCACTACATGCCGCGACAAGCGCATAGCATTTGCAAGTTTCAATATAAAATAAATTAGTTATAAATTCCAAATGATAATTTTGACAGAGTTCCCCCCATGACGCCGAAATATTAATTTTGATACGTAAGATAATATTCCCCAAGACCTAGGTCGCCGTCCTCACCTCTTATCCACAAGCCGGTGGGGTAGTAAGTGAAGTCATGATCCCGGCAAGCTGATATATATACGAAACATACTTCTCAGAGAGGGGGGGAGATAGAAGGAAAGGAAGGCTGAAGAACATCACAATCTAAGGAGAGAGGATGTTCCAGACTGATATCGAAGCGCCTCGAAGCTACGCGTGGCCGGAAGCGGAACACTTCTTTCTTTTTTCTTCGGCTGGCTGGACATGTGTTCGAGCTTCACCGTGGGCTGGCTCGGCGTGGTGTTCAGTCTGTTAGTCGTATCTTCCGAGTGCGGAGACCGGTGATCGAGCTAGTGCCGTGTGTTGACCTTCCGAGAGCGGGTTCCCCGAGTTGGTGAGTGTTATTACATGTAAGTTGTTACATTAGGTGCGTTTCCAAATTAAAATTGCAGTGAGCGTTTACCACTAGTTTTATTGATTCCACCTGTTCATCCACATTATTGAAAAAAATTAATGGTTATACTTGTATAACACTATATATTGAAAGAATGATGAGTTTTGCTATACCAACGGTTTTGCTTGTAGGTAGTCCAAGCATTTGACGAGAAACAATCTGTCGCCATTACAGAAGTAAATGCTGCCATCTCCTGCTCAAGTGTCAGTGCGGATCTGGCATACGTAAAAAGAAATTTTGGAAATTTTCCCGGAGCAATCACAACATTAAAGGCAAGGGATTTGCCTCTTGTGAAAGCTGTGAAGATAATGCGGGGAATAGAAGAAAACCTGAATCAGGCTTCTGGCTCAGTTGGCACAGTCATCATCGACCAATTTAACAGAGTATTGCAGCGAAACTCTGGGTGGAAAGTGATGGCAAGTGTTGTGGACATCTTAGAAGGGCAAACTACATTACTCCCAGAAGTCAAGCTTAGTCCAGCTGAAATAGCTTGTCTGAAGTTTTGCCCAATGACTTCATGTGAAGTCGAGAGAAGTTTCTCACAGTATAAAAACATTTTGTCAGTCAACAGAACAAAATTTACACCTGAAAATCTTGAGAAGTATTTGATAATTAATTCTAATGGTAATTAATATGTATTTATGGAAAGTGTGTGCTGGATTTTAAGAGTGAATAATAACAATTTTGAGCGTTTTCGTGCCTTTTTTGCATTACTATGCCTATTTATGGCCTTTTTTAAAAACTTTATAATAACTATTTGTGTTCCTATTTGTGTAATTATTAGTGCCTATTTGCCTGCCTTCAATGGTAAAGTCATCTTACGTTGGGCTGGGCATGATTATAGGATGAGTGTGGATCCAGTGACGAAGTAAATATATGAGGGTAGAGTGTGTGGATCATAAGGAATCTATAGGCTATGTAAGACGTAGCTAAAATGTTGTGGATGAATGGGTGAAAAAGAGAAACATACGTGTTTTAAAAATAAGAGAGCATGTATGACTAGGTGTATATATGTTTTTGAACTGAAGGGAATATGAAAGGAAAGTATGGAGAAAGTGAGGATGGATTCAGAGTTGTTTTTTGAGCTTTAGGCACAGTTTTGTACACCCCGTAAAGGAATTATTGTGGGATTAGGTTGAAAATCCTAATAATCTTTTTGGTGCTTATTGTAAGTGAATAAAACCAACAATTCTTTATACTTAGTTAAACTTGGTTTGCGTTGTCATAAATTGAACTCGCTAAAGTAGCCAATTACTTTATTATATGTAAAAAGATGGACACACATGTATACAATTATGTCACCCCACTCTCGAACAGCCATTCCATTCCATGAGTATAATTCGCATTTTATAATTTTAACCATACCATATAATTGATAAAGTACCTTTTTGTCTTAAATCATTTTTAAACTTGTACATGGATTTTGTGCATCTTATCTGAATGTTCTTGTAAACACCCCCACACCTAATGTAAAACCCATTCCGGTTGTTTATCATGACATGCTATATATATTTATGTATTGTGTAGTTTTATAGTGAAAATAAACAAATTTTTAATTCTTCCCCCCCCCTTTCCCCCAATCACATTTTAATATAAATATTTGGCTATTTGTGCAAACAAATGTTTTCACTTAAATATTTTATTAACCCCTTTCCATCAATTAACACAATCCGTCCATTAAGGACTAGAAAAATGGGTTTACTTAGTTACTTAGGTTTGAAAATGTTTATTTAAACCAAATGGTCAAAGTGGTTTAGCGTGTGCAAGCAGCCTAAAAATAAATAAATAATATTTAAGGTAATTTCGTAAGCTCTATACTACTGAGCCATCGAAGCTGTATGGTATAAGTTACCGTACAACCTGCAAGCAGTACCTTCGCAAGGAAAAAGATCATACAAAATATTTAACACATAGTTTTCATATTTTTATAAGGTAGATATAGGGATGTTCGATTCATGGGCTTTGAATCGATTCTCTGGATCGATCTAGATCAAGAAACGTAGTATCGATTCAGGCAAAAAATCTATGCCGCGACAAGCGCATAGCATTTGCAAGTTTCAATATAAAATAAATTAGTTATAAATTCCAAATGATAATTTTGACAGAGTTCCTCCCATGACGCCGAAATATTAATTTTGATACGTAAGATAATATTCCCCAAGACCTAGGCCACCGTCCTCACCTCTTATCCACAAGCCGGTGGGGTAGTAAGTGTAGTCATGATCCCGGCAACCTGATATATATACAAAACATACTTCTCAGAGAGGAGGGGAGATCGAAGGAAAGGAAGGCCGAAGAACATCACAATCTAAGGAGAGGGGAGGTTCCAGACTGATATCGAAGCGCCTCGAAGCTACGCGTGGCCGGAAGCGGAACACTTCTTTCTACTTTTCTTCCACTGGCCGGACACGTGTTCGAGCTTCACCGTGGGCTGGCTCGGCGTGGTGTTCAGTCTGTTAGTCGTATCTTCCGAGTGCGGAGGCCGGTGATCGAGCTAGTGCCGTGTGTTGACCTTCCGAGAGCGGGTTCCCCGAGTTGGTGAGTGTTATTACGTGTAACTTGTTACAGCCAAGACTTCACATATCGTTAAGATAGGCTTGTCAGATATCGTCAATGTTTGACATCACGTGCTTGTTACGGGTAAACCTTTTTACCACAATATTGTGTGACATATACGCGTCCTGCGTACAAGGCCAATCTTATATTTTGGCTGGATCTTTATTGGACGCCTTTTTGAGCTAAGTTGCTGCTGCAAACCCTGCAGGAAGAGAAGGGTCATACTAAATGTCTGCTAAACGGTCCACTAAAATCTAAAAGGCAGCCACCTGAATTCGTCAACCCTTTTCAGTTTCTTCTTCTTATGGCGATGCATTGGTGTAAGTGGTTGGAGTACGGGCGTCGGATCTCTAATGGGTGCCAATCGTTTCGGTTCAACAATATTTATTCGTGGCATTTATTTTTTGGAGCGACGTGAGAAACACTCGCCAGCTCAAAGGATCGCTGTGTCTTCTTGCTTTGAACAGATCGTTGACTAAATCCACGATATTGAATCCACAGAGAGACGTTTTTTGAATACTCACTTCTCCGTTTGCGTCCCAAGATATACCACCTCGAGAAATAATATGTGTTAGTAAATGATCAGACTCTTTACTTGCCTGTACAGGTACAGTAATGATTACTCTAGGTATTGGTAGTACAATCACCTCAGGGGTGATTGTGGTGTTATATTCAGGTGGTAGAGAGTGCTGACTAAAGTGCAGATAGCGTTGTAGCACTTGTTGGTATAAAGTCTATTTAGACTTGTCATCAAGTTTTGAAGCTAGTCTTTTTTCAATTTCCTTGTCCAGCTCTGAGACCACTATATATGCGACCGATGCCACGTGTTCGTGGTGTTGCTCGTAGCTGTGTAGTGTTTCCGTTGACACCAACACCAGCATTTTGTGTGTTCCACTATCTACTTATTGAATAAGGAACCAAGGATACCACTGATTAATGGGGCTAAAAGTAAAGGCAAGAACACTCCTCCTTTCTGAACGAGATGTCGTCTCTTCTTACTCCAGCTCTCTCCTCTTTTGACCAGTTAGTGCAGCACCTGCTTGTAAGCACGTAACTTTATCTTTTGTGCATTTTTAAACGGCACCCTCCCTTTTAAAGTGTTTTAGGCACACTCACAAACAGAGTCAAACGTTTCTTGTGTGTCATTTTCAGCAAGGCGACACATTACTGCGGGTTCATGCGATGCATCACCCGCAATGGAGGGGCTTGATTCAGCACCTATGGACTCGTGATTACGAAATGATCTATAATCGGGAAGTGTTGGTGTTATTATAGTGTTTGCGTGGTAGGTACACTCAGCATCCGACATTTGTGTGGGATTTATATCTTAACCACTCGGGGCTACCTTGCTTGAAATCTACTAATATATAGCCGTGGGTAGTACTTGTAGCATCAGTGTAAGCCTCTAGTAAAACACGGGGGTTTTCAGGACATACCTGACGTGCAAAGTGTTGAATCTGATCTTTATCCCTGGGATTTTTTAAAAGCGCGATATAGTGTGTGTTTAAGGAAATGTCTCTTTGGCCCTTGCTCTGGTCGAATATATTTTGTGTAAGGTACATGACGCTAATATTTTGATGATGGCATCATGTTGAGCGTCACTATCAATTTCCGACAAGCCCTTACAGAATATAACGTGGACATCTGTCCCATCTTGTTTGAATCCTGGTTGCCATAAAGAATAATACCAGGTGATTTTATCAAATGTAATGTCACACATTGTGTCCAAGTGACAGATAAATTCGGCTACAAAATGTGACTCTCCACAGCTGAAAGGGCCACTGATAGTGGCTGAAAATGGATGTTTCAATTTGTTCATAATGTTTGAGACTGAGCTTATAAGCTAAATGAACTTGTGTTTGTAGGATAAGAGAGAGGTGGTGTAGACATTAATACACAAACATAACAGTTTTATAATATTTATCTACACAAACATAAGTTTTATAATATAGCTCACATCATGAAAATAATATTTGGAAAATTTATTTAAAAAAAAAGATAGTTATAGAATATGTATTTAATAATATATCTTACACCTTGAAGTATAGTATACATGCTAGGTGTAGAGGAAACAATAACAAATTTCTTAAGGTCGTAGTGGGAATAGTGGCCTTAGTACTAAATATCTAAGCTAATTTACAAGGTCCAGTTTAAAGATTATTTGAACATATATATATATATATATATTTATTTATATACACAAATGGGATCAATTTAAAATATGTACAAGAAAGAAAAACAAATTTAACTACATTTAAAATAAATAAATTTAGAGACAACTAATTATATTTATCTAGAAATAATCATGTAGGTGAAGGATTGTACTGGTGGATAGAAAAATATAAAAAAGTATCCCGGTTGCATCGAATAAATCAATAAAAAATATATATACTGGTTTTCATGGAGAAAAAATATGAACACAATCTAAAATCTTTGAAAAATGGTATTTCAGTGGAACTGTCCATAATAAAAAAAAATATGACCATTCAGCCCGTCCAAATAATCATCATATAGTTGTGGCGAGCGCGTTTACAAGAACTCTGATACCCAAATAACTACATATTGTAATCATCAGTTATCCGTCGTTTGGTGTACACGGGCTGATAAACTTTAGTCTGAAAAACGGTACATACAGTCACAAGGCCTTTCCTTGCAACTTTTCCGGTATCTGTATGTACCTTTCCGCAGCCTGTTCAGTGACCATCTCTATCAAAACGTCAAAATTAACGTATTTCCGGTCAAAAGTGCAAGGGTGCATCGGGAAAACCCATTGTCACATAGAAGGGGAAAGGGGAGAGAGTTGCCATGCTCAATGACCTCATGTACTAGTCACGGTTTCAAGTTCACGATCTATTCCTGTTTCGACATGTTAAGCCACCAAACTGGCGCCAGTTATGAATAATCAGGGAAAGCCCATTGCCACATAAAAGACCAACTGGGAAAAAACTCCAAAAATAAACCTTTGCGACATTGAAGGAGCAACAGATGACAACAGTTTGTTAACCCCATGTCGTCATGGAAATAACCAGAGGGGAAATTTTCTCATAGAGGTGGAAAGGGGGTAAAACTTGGAGGGGGTGGAGGGGAAAATCACAGCAGTGTACGATGAGCGTTTTGATTCGTCAGAGAATAAGAGGCTCCCAAACACCCCACAGGCTACTTTTATATTATATATGTTATTAAATAGCGAAATATTAATATAATGATCTTATTTTGGTATTTTAGGTGAAGAAATGTTTGTCATAGCTGTCTTTGCATGGTGGGATGTATGTATAGTATATATATATATATATATATATATATATATATATATATA
>CABFVX010001359.1:0-44879 GCA_902151425.1 Timema shepardi | reverse complement strand
TATATATATATATATATATATATATATATATATATATAAAGAGAGAAGTAGCATGCCATCAAGCTATACCAACTGAGTGGCCACCGCGGTTAGCGATGTTGGTGCTGTCATTTGCAGATAGTGTGTGTCATATGGTCAACACAGCCAATCCTTTGGACGTTAATATTAGTTTTATGGACTGTAAACGCTACCTATTCATTCAAATAGCTCCTCATTTGTCCTTATGAGTCTGAGTCACAGAAAAATTCTGGATTCTCTGGGGATTGAGCCCGGGTTCCCTGGATCTGTAGCCAAAGACTCTATCAATAAACCACAGAGGTGGCCCATATACACGTATTCATCCACTCTTACCGAACCCTCTCAAAGTTGGTGCAGTGGGAATAGATTTCAGGCAAAAATGTTATGCATATGGGATAGTCAAAATATTAATTTGACTAAATACATTTCAAGAAATTGTCTTAAATAAAATATTTGGATTTATAAAATTAATTTTGAGGATTAAGCTTTGGAATTAATATATATTAAAAACTTTTTATCTTAGGCAATATATCATACACAAACACTTTTGTATAGATTTATGAGTCACACGACGCCATATAATGCGGCAAAGTGAAATCTTAGTAGAAGTTTGTCTCTAAAGCGGGTGACATGAACGTAAAACCATTTGCCAGGCAACTTTAGCTCTAAGTTGTAAATCTTTCTTGCTGGTAGCTAAAACCCAGTGTTTGTAGAAAATATTAATAAAAGTATGACGCTGTGACATTTCGAATTAAAATTCTCTCTAAATTTATGAGCCATAACCTGCAATGGGTAAATTTATTTTTCTAGTTCTTAATTTTTAGAATGGTTCTTTATTTAAAAAAAAAATTAGGTTGAGTAGAATTTGGATTCCTAATCCTTTTAACAGTCCTAGTATGATTATAAAAAGAGGGAAAATAATATATTTCTATCAAATATTACACAAGTAAATTGTCTGAAACAGTCAAAATAAAGTTATTGGGTTTCAATGTCTATAGATATGGGGTCTAGACACTCAAGTATATTTGAAAATTATGACTAACAATTTAAACATTGTTAATAAAACAAGTGCGGTAAGAAATAATTGCTGAGCTATTATAGTCATATTCACACTTCAAACGTATACGAATTTAATAAGACCATTATAGAAACATACATTAAGGAGAAATATTGTCCAAGCACGGCACAAAAGGGATTTATTGCGCATTCGCTGCTTGGAAGTGCAAGTTAACGCATGTGCAAGGGTTCAAATTACATAACAGCCTCAAACCAATATTGGCCACGTATAAGGCAATGAGAATGGCTAAGCATGCGCTGCTTATAAATGTAAGCCTGTTCATATGCAGAGGTTCAAACAGCCTAATAGTACTATTGGTCAAGTATAACGCAGTGGGGGGTGGGGGGCTACGCATTCACTGCTTAGAAGGGAAAGTCTGTGCTCCTGTTATTATTCTAATATCACAGAGAGAAGTGTTGGTTTTGATAGTTCAGAGGCAATAGCTAGTCATGAAAGTTCTATGAATACTATATGGACACAATATTCAAATACACCTCTTTTTTTTATCTATCTATTCGAATCAACTGGACTACCTCTCACAATTCCTCTCTTTATTCTCTGTCGTTCCTCTTCGACATGTCAATATCAGTTTACTTCATTGATGGTGTTTGTATGCCAACTCTATTTCCTCCAATGTCATTGGGCTTGTCCAACCAGTTGAAATAACTCGGCATGACAATCTGGACTCTATTTTCAAAGCATATTGAATTTGACATTTCATTGGGCATAGGTAAAGGTAAAAATATACTTCTATAATGTACTGTGCATATGCATATAACCTATTGTCTCTATACAGCTAGTTAAACGTGTCGGTTTAGTTGGAGGTACTGTAATATGTAATTATGAGGGACTGGATGTTGCCTATTTGCCTTTTCTTTTCCTTGATCATTAAAAATAGGAAGTTGAAATATATACAGGGTGTTTTCGTGATAATAAGCCAAACTTTGGAGGAGGACAATAGTATCAAAATTACATAGGGAATGGTGGCCCGGAAATGTTTCAGTCAAAATTTATAGGTGAAAAACGAGGGGAAGTGGAATGGGAACACTCTGTACAGTTTTTAATGAACACATCATTTAGCACCGACGATGACAATGTCCATACCAGGATAAGGTAAAAAAATGTTGAAGGAAATGTTTGAAATGACGTCCCATGGCGTCGCTGCATGCATGAAAGCGTCGCAGAAGGTTCTGTCACATCCGCTCTAAGATCCCTGGCGACCCTCTGATGACATCACAACTGACAAGGATTTGTGCCGGCAGGTCTTCTTCATCAAGTAGTGGTGTCTCGTAGACAAGACTTTTAAGATGTCCCCACAGGAACAAAAACAATCTGGTTCATATTTGGTGAACACGGTGGCCACACCACCAGTCTTGTACGGTGGCCACACCACCAGTCTTGTACAGGGTGTTCCCATTTCGTTTCCCCGCGTTTTTCACCTATAACTTTTGACTGAAACATTTCCGGTCCACCACTCCCTATCTTATTTTGCTTCTATTGTCCTCCTTCATTATCCATCAAAGTTTTACTTATCATCACTAAGACACCCTTTATACATTTCATATTATTACGAGTGCAATATGTTCATTTTAAAGTGTCAATGATTTTTATTCTATTGGTTTTTGGCTATTTTATAAATAAGAATCTTAACTTATATATTTCAGCTTGGGCCTCTTTCTTTTTCACACGGTATGAATTTTTTGCTGAAAGAGATTCCAGTTTCTTAGAAATTGTGAAATGTAGCATACCTGTTTGGAGTAGGTTTGAAAATCAACACTTGTTAAATAGCTTCAAATGAGCTTAAGTCAGGTGGAGGACAATGGAGACAGTGGCAGAAATATTTAGAGGCAACAGCATACCGTTGCAGAAAACAAGTTTAAATTTTCAAAAACTGCAAAATTGAGATTTTGTCTCTTAGTAGGTATCGTGAAGTAGAACTCAACTTTTTAAATTATAGAAAAAATCGCTTAAGTTACTATTTGAATATATAACCCACTTTATTATTATTATTAATAATAATAATATTTAGCACCGCGTCTTACTACCCGTTCGGGTTATACGCTTTAAGTACTAATTACTCTAATGGATTAGGAATTGGGAAAGTTTAATTAGAGGGAGTGAACCCGCATTTGCGTGGAGAAAGAGTGGAAAACCATTTAGGAAAAACCACCCCCAGTTCACCCGACCGAGATTCGAACCTCGATCTCCCCGTCCTCAGCAGTCGAGCTCAACACGACAAGCGTGTTAGCCAACTACGCCACCGAGGCGGGTCATTTTATTATTGAAAATCTAGAAAATTATATAGTGATTGACAGAATGTTACCCGATTCTGTGCTCGAATGAACTAAGGCATCACTCTTTCAGAAGACAGGACTGACGTAGTTGTAGAGATCAGGGTTCGAATCTTGGCCCGGTGTACAAAAGGTGTTTTATACTTAACTGCTTTTCACTCTCCCTCCACGTAAAATCAGATACATTTCTTCTCAATTCCACATTCTTAATCCCTGACAAACTAGTGTAATTGGTAGAGCATATGCGTATAGCCCAAACGAGTAGTGTGGTGCTAAAAAAAATCTCAATGAGAATTGGCTTTTGGTAATAGAATGGTCGGTTGTAAAATAAATTTTACATTGCCATTTGTGTGATCTTTTTTTCTTTTTTTCCTACTCTGGTGCCTGGGACCCATATTTTTAATAAATATTTCCCTGCCTATTTTAAAATGTTTTGGTGCCTAAGAATCCGATCCTTATTAGTTATAATATAATCAATTTAAAGCATTTTTAAAGGGGCTTGAAGGTATTAAAACTATTTAAAATATTATTAGAATTCAAATAAATACTAAAATTCAAATAGAGTTTAGAAAAGTGATACCAAAAACTTTAATTGATCTTAGTATCTTAGTCTAATTTCCGACTATTATTTTATCTATTTAGATTTGAATTAATTATTTTTATGCAAAACTGTAACTCGAGTCCAAGACTAATTTCAGGATAACCAAAACAAGCTCCAATTTTTTGTTTTACTTTCTTCGCGTCAACAAGAAGGCAAATGTATGTCAATTCTATTTGTTTATTTTGGTTGTTCATAAAAAGTTAGTTTATTTAATATTAATAGTAATTAGTTTAAATTCATATATCAATCTGTACTTTTAATTCAATGCTTACCAAACAAATTGTTTCCTATAACTCTATAGGTAGATAAATATAAGGGTGGATTTATGAGAAAAGGGTCCCTTCATAAAGCTCATTTGGGGCCTTGCCCATCTTGTTATGTAGCTTTATCTTGACTATAATATTTGAAACCACATCTTGAAATGTTATTTAAACAATCCCGTGTTAACATTTCTGCCTCAAAACTGTAATTTTAAGATATTAATACTTAAGGATTTAAAAAAATCAATTATTAATAGTATTAAGTATTTCTTAATCTGCTCTAATTTAGTACAAACTTGTAACTTTTAAAAATCGTTAAAAATAATTTGTGTAAGGAAGTATAGGAACATAATTTATATAGATAAAAGGAGAGTTTGTTTGTCTGCATGAGTACTGCACGATATCTACCGCACTCAGAGGTCTTACATTTTAGAAATCAGTATCATCGGCCTCGGTAGTTTTGGGGTAAAGTGATTACCTCAGGATCCGATGATCGTTGATTCAAACATATCTGAGGTCGAAGGATTTTTCTTGCACGAAACAAATTCGTAGCACAATATCCTTTGGAGGTAAATAAAGCCGTCGGTCCCATGTCAATTGTGGCATGTAAAAGAAACCTGGAGGCTATGTGATAATAATACCTGTCCCAGATAAATTGGTAGGCCCTTTTGCCTTAATTTGTGGCAATGATAAGTTATTACATATCTCAAAGATTTATGAATTGATGATAAAAATTGAAGATTTAAAATTATGTAAAGTATAATTTGAAGTAATTTTCCTTGACAAAATAGATGAACCGTTTTGTTTATAATGCCAAACATGGCTAGACGGAAGTTTTATTCTTAAACGTTTTAGTCACTGTCGAGAAAACACAGTTTTTCATTGTTCTTTCTTAAGTAAACTACCCTTAATTTTGTGGGTATATTGATGATTTAAAAACCTTTTGGGGACCTTATCAAAACCTAAGATAGCAAGTTTTAAACCTATCTGTAAAATGATTTCAACTCTAGTCCAGGTAATAGATGGCCCAAGAAACAAACGGCATTGCCAAAACAACTTTTTGAGGTTCAGGGGGTCATCTATAATACGTATACAGCTCTAAAAATATCAAATTTAATTTTCTCTTTCCCAGGGGCTACAATAAAAAATGTATAAAAATTTAATACCACTCTTCACTGTTGAAATGTTGGGGGCTCCTATACAATCATATTAATCCGCGTACGGAAAGATACAATTTTTGCTTGATAGCTCATATGATAATTTGAATATACCGTGACGCTGTTATTTTATCCAATTAGTACTATGGTATTTTTAAACAGTTTTTTTTGTTACTGTAAATCCATGTTAATTTTGAGGATGGTCACTAACCAACATTAATTTTACTTGGAGATATTTGTCTTGAGCCACACTTATGTGCTATCACATTTATTATGAAAACAGTAGGCCCTATATTTTATTTTGTACTCTTACTATACCAGATTAAATAAAATGCTATGTGACTTGAAATATATTAATTGAATAAAACAAATCATATTTATAAACAACGTTACCTACTTTGGGAGTGTCAAAGCTATTTTGAGAAACGGGCTGCATATTAACTTGACGCACCTTATGACTTTAAGTACTATAATGTTTATACTTCAATGTGCGAATTAGAAAAAGAGGGGGAAATGAGTAGTTTATCCTATAAGGAAATACTTCTACTCCTCCTCTGACGGGTTTACACAATCACTATACTATTTGTGCCTGGATAAATTGAATTGATTTTTAAAATTACATTTTCCTAATTTCCTATCATAGACAAACATTTAATTCCTAGAACTTTTCAATATACATCTTAGTAGGAAGATTTCTACATGGCACTTTCGTAACTAAACCAAACCATTCTAGTTCTAGACGATTTATAAAAATTTATATAAAACTAGGTATACTTCTAGATATAAAATAATTTGTGGCAATGTAGGCTATTTTTAGAACTATTTATAAATTTATGATTTTTGTTTCAATGCTAGCTGTTTAAAATTCGTCGAATAAAATGTTAATACATTAACATGGGAAATCATATATTGATTCACCGTGACGTCACACGTAGGCAAAATACTTAACTAGCCGTCACTTTTGAATTTTGTTTTATTAATATGTTTAACAGATGGATTATTAACGGTTTAAAATAAACAAACAGATCTGAGAAGGGTAGTCAATATAAAACACATCAGCACTCACCTGAAGGATGATTGTCAAGATCATAGTGATAAAAAAAACCACCACCGTGTTCACCTGTACTGCTGTCTAAGAGTAACGTGAGTCACAACACCTTAAACCGCTCGGGAACATACAAAGAGGCTTAGTTTATCAAGTTCGTGCCAGACGTACTCTGTCTCGCAAGCAGCTGTAATATATAGTTAACAGGTACACACCTTCTGAAAATATTATTTATCACCTGAGGTAAAATCGTGTTTCCCATATTATTTAAAAAAAATGTTACATATTTAACATCATAATCCCTATAATGAACGAACTCACTACTTGTAGTTCCTTCCTTCTCCACTACATCACTCATCCGCGCCACATGTTTCCCATAATTACTCCCAATACGCCTTCTCCGTAGATTGGAAACCAGAGATTTAGGAGGGATGAAAAGAGAGGGCAAGAGTAGGGGGGCTAAAAAGAGAGAACAGTCTATTACCCAAGAGAGGTAACTCCTCCCCCCTCCCTCCTTCCCCATTCCACCCTTTATAGACTCAACGTAATCACATACGTAATCTATCTTCATCATTCACCTGACTTCAAACCTGAGACCTTTTAAATCTCCCACCCTTTTTTCAGCTCCATCTACCTCCCCCCCCCCTTCTCGAATATTTTTAGTTAAATCATGACTTAATATCTTTCTCGCCAGGAACATTTCTAATGTTTCAATCATTTTAATCTTAATTATAAATGGAAATGTCAGTGGGGTAATATTTTATCCTTAAATTATTTTGTCCTACAAAAGCAAAATTTATATCTATCTGGTTCTAGACCTTTCTATTCTTTAGCTCCTGAGAGGCCCTTTATATGTTCACTAAGCCTTCGGCAAAGTAAAATAACTTTTATTCTCAAAGATAACACGAGAATAAACTTTAGATCATTGAATTATTTTGTATTAGAACTTATACAGTTTAGTGTAGTAATAATATATTTGTGAGATTTGTAGAATAGATTTAGCTTGGCAATTGTTTTAAATTCAAATGTCTTCTTTTTTATAGATGTTTGAAAATAAGTAAAATTAAAAAACAGACAAATATTATACTATAAATAAATGCAGCAATAAGTCAAGATATATGGAACCAATAAAATAATGTCACTGTTTAAATCATAAACACACTGTATTTTAACATTATTTAAAAGGAGTAAATAATCAAAAACTATTTAAAAAATGGTTTTACAACTTAAAAAGTTTTAAAACATTTAACACCTGAAAATATAATTTAATTAAAACAATTTTGTAAAGAATTTTAAAAATTAAATGGAATATAATTATCGAATTAAGCAGTCAATAAAAATATATTAATATCCGAGAGCTCTTTCGACAACTTAAAATGACATTACTATTTTTTCTTTTAAAGTCTTTATACATTTTTTTAAACAACTAATATTTTCTTAAGTGTTATATGTTTTAAAACTGTATAAACTTTACAACCATTTTGAAATCGGTTTCTGATTATTTACTCTTATAAACTATTGATGACAAGACAAATATTGTGTTCATGTTTTTAACAGAAAAATACTTTTTAATTGCTGCAATATATATTTACTTATTTACCTCGTTCATTTTTTATGACTTTTGTGTTATAAATTCATTTATTGTCAAACATCAAGAAATTTTAACAGTATCTAGGTATAGTACTTAAATTTATTCTAAAACTAAAAGTAATCTCTCGCGCCCTGTGCTAAGCTACAAATCTGATAATAGAATGAACTCTTAGGTAAAAAGTAAATGCATACGTCTCAATACCCTTCAGAAATGAACCAAGGCTCCATAGACGTGTGATTAGCCACGATAATGACCTTTCAAGGGCGCTCACAACATATTATTCAGACCACAGTTAGGTAAATTTGTAGCACAATCATAGAAAGGAGAGAAACGGTGTCAAATTGGTACTACTAGGTAGATCAATGAGAATAGTTGCAGACGTTCAAAAATCCTGGATACTCTTTAATATTTTGTTCACCAAAATGTAGGTAAGGCAAAGTGTTGTCCAGTTAAAATGTTTAAAATTATAAGTTTAAATTGTTAAAAACTATGTGTTAACTAACATATAACCCTATAAAATGATACAACAGAAGTTTAAAATATATTTTAACACCATCAAAACATGACTTAATTTGATAAAGGAAGCCTAAATTAAGATTTCTAACCTTTGGCTCTAAACTAAAACCTAAAAATCAATTTTCATGTAGACCGTCGTTAATTTAAAAATAAATTAAAATTCAAACTTTTTAACTGTTCATAAATAAACCTGTTTATAACTCTTGCCTATAATTTGTTATAAACGATATTAGAAAATATCAAAAAACTTATTAAATAGTGTGTAATTTATAAATGTATGCAAAGAGTCTCAATGCTCTATCATGAAGCACCCTTGAATAAACGTAGAGAAAGGCCCACATCTCAACAAAGTTCTAGGTCCACATTTGCACGTTTAAGACAAATTCAAGTACTTTAGAGGCACCTCAGGACCCTTATCCAGCATTAGAACATATATATTGATGAAACCTACACAAGTGTTCCCACGGACAAATATATCAAGTTTGCGATAAACCGGATTGCCCATCACGTGAAGGTTGAGGATAGATTCTATACCAAGTACACTGTTAGATGGCCTACAAATTTTGTATCACCGCGACTCCTCCTTCGACTGTAATGTGGACACACTTCCTCTCAATTACCCTCCTCATTCATACCTCATGTATTTATGTTATCCACTTCAGTGGCCGCATGGTCTAAACTCTAAGGCGTACTTATCCCTATCGCATTAGACTGTATTGACAGATTCAGGCATATTGAAATTAGATTTCCAGCCGATAGTAGCGAGGGTGCTTTTTTCTAAATATCCCTCAATGCAAATACTGGTGCATTTACTATAAATAATACCTTTCCAAACCTTACAAACATTACTATGAATATTCGGATGGTCCAAACTGGTTGTAAGACACGATGCACAATAAACACTCTTAGGTTAAAACGTATGAATTAAAATATTTGAAAAATGATTGAGTGATTAAGTTATATGTTCTACTAAAAAAAGGGTCTGATGTACCCTGAAAATTAATTTTCTATTATGTGTTTAGAGTGTGACTTTATTGGACCTACATGTGTCTGTTATGGCCTCGGCCTTCTATTATCCTAACCTTGCCTGAACTAACCAACTGTGTTTCAAATGATTGCAGGCAAACCGGAGCCGTCCGTGAGATGGCTGGTGAATGGTGTTCAGGTGGACGAAGAGTACGAGCACAATGCCGGTGACGTAATCGAGAATAGGCTGATGTGGCCGGCAGTAGGGAGACAAGACCTCAACTCCGTGTTTAGCTGTCAAGCCATCAACACCTTATTGACCGAACCTAAGGAGACCTCTCTGGTGTTAGACTTACACCGTGAGTATCCATCCTACCTTAGCAATCAGTCGGTAGGGCCGTTCAATCTACAAACTCAAAGGACGCGGTGGAGAATTCACAGAAGTATTTGTGGTTTATTTAAACTTAAAATTCAGTTTACATTTTACAATAAGACTACTACTACCACTACTACTACTACTACTACTACTACTACTACTAAGCACCGCATCCTACTACCCGTTTGGTTTTTTTACGCCTAAGTACTAATTACACTAACGGGTTAGGAATTTGTAAGTTCTAATATAAAGGAAGTGAGCCCGCATTTGCGTGGAGGGAGAGTGGTAAACCATTTAGGGAGGCCCCAGTTCACCCACGTGAGGTTCGAACCTTGATTTACCCGTCCTAGGCAGTCTAGCTCAACATAAAACTAGCGCGTTAGCTAACTACGCCACCCAGGAGGGGTTTTCACCGTTGGAAAGCACTAGGGAGTGACCGAGGCCGTAAAGGCGTTCCAATATTTTCTTATTAACTTTTTTTTATGATACCCATTGATTGGAAAAAGAGGGAAGAAGAAAAGTATAAAGAAGCTTACTGACTATAAAATAAACATTTATTAGGTTTAGAAACACCAACGATCCGAATGGAGAGATATTCGATATCGAAAGAAAAATAAACAGTTTTATTCGCTACGCTGGTAACTTCCTTGTGTGGATAGGCTGTTTTTTAATAATTAAAAAATCTCGTATTAATATAAAATGGCAAGTATTGATTTCTTAAGCTTATGAGGTAGAGAGGAATAAAGTATAATGTACGTGGAATGAAAGAGTATTTTAGTGGAGAAAGAGGAGTCGATCATTTAATAAAAGTGACCTCAAAATGGACAAGATTATAACGCCGTCACTGGAAAAACCGACAAAATATGACTTACACTTAATTCAGTGTGCAAACAGGTGTGATACACGGTTCAGGAGGGTTGATTACAAGAAGTGCACAAGCATTAGCGTGCTAGGAGATAATAAATAATAGCTATAATTTGTATGTTTAAAAATAGTCTCAGTGCACCAGCCAAGATTCGAACCTCAACCTTTCCCGTCGCCTATAACACTTTATTTTGTCACGATTATACCTTAGACAATAGTTTGAAAATTCACGGCCTGTGGGCCAGATTTGGCCCGCGACCCATATCTAACCAACCCGATTTTCTTAATTATCTGGCCCTGAGCAGTCATTTATATGGACACAAAATAAAGGTTTTAAATTTGATTCTTTTTGTGTCAAATCAAGAGTTCAGTGATCACTTTACTGTTTATCTGAGAGTTTCTATCCTCCCTTTGTTATTATTATTATTATTATTATCATCATCATCATTATCACCACCGCGTCTTACTACCTGTTCAGGCTACACGCACTTACGCTAATTTGTAATGTTAGGATGAATGTGAGATGAAATGGAGGATCTACAGTTTAACGTGGAATCCGAACCACGGTGGAGGCCTGTCATTCCATACATTCACAAGTTGTGATTAATACACGTCTTGCCAGAGGTGAAGGAAGGGTTTGGTAATCAGATAAATCTGTGCTGGGACCGAGGATTGAACCCCGGACCCCCAGTATAGAAGTCTGACCCTTTACCCCTAGACCATCAGGTCATCGCTCCCTTTGTGACCTAGAGGTATAGTTTTTCAGAGTGAAAGATGGATATAATTAACTTTTAGCAAAAGCAAATCTCCCTCTCCCAGCAACAGCTAACATTCTTCTCTTTAGAACTTGGTGACGGTAATATTGTTGTTAGTATCATCTTGGATCTCCAAACTTATAGTGTGTACGGGCCACAAGCGGGATCAAGTGATTGAACATAATTTGAAATTGTACCATACATTTTCATCCCTTTAATTAATTAATTGTGCTAGTTTTTATTCAATTAAGTGAATTAGTATCACACCAGTCCACATACAAATATGGGAAAATATAAGTTTTAAAATGCTTTAGCTGTATATTTAAGTAAGTTAAATCTATTGCATCAAATAAATAGCATATACCCATATTTGTGGACATGTAGATTAAACGTCATGATCATCCGGTTAGGTTTGCCGGTAACGAGGAGGTGAGAGCTATAATAACGGCCGGATTAATTTACCTAATTAGTTTCCCATCCTTTCTGCAGGCAAATGTGGGTACATATCCTCTAAATTGTATCATCTTCATCCCCTTATTCACTAGCGTGATCAAAATTCTATTAATACCCGCTTCTATGGCCACATGGTCTAAGGTTTTACTCGCAGTAGAGTATACTGCCGATGATGGGGACATTGAGGTTTGAATCTCGGTCAAGCATATTGAGAGGTTTGTCTTTCAAAATGGTTCTCCACTCTACCTTTACGCAAATGCGGGTACACTTCATATAAATATAGCCTTCTTAATCTCTAAAAATATTAGCGTTATCAATTTATAAGTGTATAACCCAACCGGCTAGAAGATGCGATGCTAAAATAGGGGCCTTTAAATATATTAGTACAAACAAGTAGTATTACGTGCTGCTACAAAACATTAAATCTAATTAAGGTGCTTGGCCCTGTTGAGTGCAAGTCTAAAACCTATTTTGAGGTATAGAGGGTGGGTGGGTGAAAAGGGGGGGGGGGGCGTGACTTCACAACCAACATAATTATCCTTCTGCGCCAACAAGAACAGATGGATCACGGAAAACGTAGATGACGCTAGCTACCGGACAGGTCTTGTGGAAAAATCAAACGTTTGGAAATATCAGTTTTCTCGAGAACGAGGAAAAGTGTTATAGTAATATTTTCAAAACCTCTTCTGAGATAATGTTTCAATGTTTATTAGGTGTTACATTTTCTTTTATTTGTTATTCAGCTGGAAGTTTTGTATTGAAAAATATCAACATTAATAATATTTGATCATTGTCAAAATTATAGAGTATGTGTGTATATAAAAAGTATAACTTGATCAATATTCTTCTATGTTTGGACAAACCGTTTCCGAAAAGAAAAGTGCAAAACAATAAAAATTCTTGAAGATAACTGTTTGTTCCCATGGCTCTGCATTTCCACGCCAAATGAAAAGGTCCAATCGCCTTAGTTTTTAAATCCAGCCTTCGGTATAGTTTGAATTTACGTAGCCTTCCTTTGACCATGTGACCAGTAGGTAGGGGTTGGTGGTGAGGTGGGGTCTTTTTATATGTAAATATAATACATTTTTTAACTGGTATGGTTTTTAAAGTGTTTAAAACTCAAAATAGAGCCCTGTACACGTGATGCAAAAAGTTTTGATGGAAACAAGATTGTCTCATGGGAACACACCAAGACCACAATATCTACCTTGCACAACTTACTATATGCCATGTGCATTGTAGGAAAAAAAACACGTCCTATCGAGGTCATTTTTATTCTACAACACTCGAGTTTTAAACTAGCTAAAAGCTTTTTTTTAAATAAGTTAATATATATATATATATTGCATCCAAATATTTTTATAAAACGAATATAAATTAAAACGATAGTAATATGATAAACCAATATAGAGTTTTTTTAAACTTATTTTTAATCAAAAATACAAATTTGAAAATATTCCTTTATTTCATAGGTGTTTAGAGATAATCAGATAAATTTTTACCAAAAATACTTTTAAAAATATTTGTACGCCATAATTATTTAACTATAAAAATGTATAGATATGCCATTGTATTGTAAAAATATTGTGTGCAACCGTACATGTAAAGTGAACAGTATCTGATTAAGGTGTGGCATAAGAAAGAGAGCGCGAGTAATTTTACAGTTTTTATACAATTACATTTTTTTAGCCAAAATAAATAAAATATTTCTTCAGTAGCAACATAGAGTTTAGGTTTCTGCACATGCCAATATCAACATATTTTGAATATCTGTCAAATGTGTCCTGGAATTTAGTCAAAACTTTTTCTATTTGTTTAAAAAGTTTTGACAAAATTCCAGGACACCTTTGACAAATATTCAATAACTGTTGATATTAGCATGTGCAGAAAACTTAACTCTATGTTGCTACTGGAGAAATATTAAATTTATTTTGTCCAACAAATTTTAATTCTATAAAAAAAATGTAAAAATATTTTCGGTCCCTTCGACCGAACCTTAATAATTGTGTGTAATCAATGTGAACAATAAATTGTATACCGGACCTAAAATATAGGTGCAAATATTTGGACAAAGGTCTTTGTTGCATATCAGGCCATCAGTATCAAGTGCAGAATGAACCTTTTATAAAATGTTTCAAAAGTTCTCTTTTTATTCCGATTCTTTCCCACAAGATCTCTTCACAAAACAAAAAAACAATTTTTCAATTAAATATGTCAAAATTTCACACTCTGGGTAGTTTAGCTGAACAGCGCCGCTTGAGCATTCTACTAGTCCGAGTTGGTAGACAAATACGTTTTAAACATGTAATATCTACTCATGCGTGCCTCATTCGGTATTCATGCAAAGGATGGTTTTGAGAAGATAATATGGTTATTATTATTATTTGCAGAGGGAAAGCTAACGTAACGGAAAATCTTCGCAAAACTCCTTTGTTATTTCTACCGTGGGATTTTAAAAATAATATTACCTACGTTAACGTATTTTCGTTCAGAAAAAGATTATTCTTTAGAGGGAAACGTTTTATATCAGGTGTTGGTTTTTTTGCACGTTTGAAAAATATGTTACTCACACTGATGGTGGCGTGGTTTAAGTCGCTAAGCTCACAAAGGACTGGATTTATGGCGATGGTGAGGTCAAGATTCGAATATCGAGCGGGTGGGTTGAAGCAGATTTACATATGTGGTTATACATTATTTGTCCCCGCGAATATGATTTCACTTCCTATAAATAACCTATCTAGAATTTAACCCTAATAATAATCCCTCAATATCGTTATTAATATTCCCTTAAAGTTCTTGTGCTATTTTTAAAATTTTAAATGTGTTTGGAGCATGAAATTAAATACTGGACCCTTTTCTTGTAGAATTACTTGTATAGCAACTGGTCTATCTAGGTCTATATAATCTGTTCACACTAATTTGACCTTTACTAACAGTTCAAAGCTTTTTTTTAAACCACAGTTTTGTAGGTTTGAAAATGTTTGGTCACTTTTAAAAGTTTTGCAAACCATCTTCAGTCATCAAATTGACAAAACAAAATTGAGAGGCGGATGATGGCGATTTGTTTTGTTGTTATCTTTTGAAATAATGAAAAAATAGCAACTCAAGCCCTAATCAATTTATAATTGGTGTTGTGCCTGACCAATTGTCCGGGGCTCAGTGCCAACCTACAACTTATTTTGAAAATTTATCTCATCAAAAGTTACTATTTTAAATTAACTGATCCAAATATTACATTAGGGCATCAAATTTAAAGTTTTGTCTTAGGTTTATAAGAGATTATGTATCCACTTTCATGCCATACACTAAAGGATGTGTTTAGAAACTGTCAGTTATATGATGTTAATAAAAAAAATTAAATTTTAGCATCACGTTTTACTACCCATTCGAGCTATACAATTATGTACTAATTACGCTAGTGGCTTTAGGGATTATGCAGGTTATATTTATACTATGGGCCAGTTTCATAGTCAAATTTAGTACGCCTCAAGTACGGCGCTACACTAAATACAAGACGACACCTACCTAAACCAGAATGGAATGGGCCGTTCTCGCATAGGAAACTGGTCCATTCCATTCGAGTTTAGGTAGGTGTCGTCATGTTCTTAGTGTAGCGCCGCACTTGAGGCGTACTAAATTTGACTATGAAACTGGTCCAATGTGTACTCACCTTTGATTGGAAAGAAATTGGAAAGCCAATTCAGCAAAACACACCTCAGTACACCCGACTGAGATTAGAATCTGGACCTCTCCGTCAGTCGTCAGTCTAGTCTGTTGTGAGAGTAGTAGCTTAGACCATTCATCCACTGGAGTGGGTTTAATGTAAATAAAGAGAATCTATTTACCTAAATGTGGTTAATTATAAGTTAATTTTTATATATAGTATATACTAAAAGTGTTGATAGCATGGCACTTAGTTATAATTTAGTTTGAAACATCAAATTTACTCCGCATGGACGAGTCCTTGACACAAGGGATACCACGCTTATCATTCGTACATCGCGAAAATTTACGTTTTGACCCAACCGAAATCCTTTATAGTCTCACATAATTGATTGTTCGATGCCTGAAGCTAGACGCTCTTGAGCAGAACTGAGGAATAGTTTGTAATAGGCTAGTATATATAAAGTGTACACAAGATTGATTATCATCTGGAAAACTTTAAAAACACTGGTATATTTTTGTGTCTGGAAAAATTGGTGGAAATACACTAAATTTAGGAAAAGGTTTATTAAAAAAATAATGAAATACTTGTAAATTTATGACATTTAGGGACACTTTGAATATTTGCCTTTTACTAGAGGGAAAATTAAACTGAAGATCTTAATATGTTGATTCAAACACATGTTTTATCTTCTCTTACCCTTCCTAAAACATCAGTTTGGGTGACGACTGCGTGTGTTTACTCACTAATCTTAAATTGATCCGTTTTAAACATCAGTGATATAACTTAATTTTAACTGAAATAATTATAGATTAAACTGTATTACTGTATTCTTAAATTTACGTTATCTGACAAAGTTGGGAACTTTTTCTAAAAGATCTGGAAAAACGAGAGTGGATTTTGTGTCGAGAGAATAGCGGAAGTGTATTTACAAAAGGTAGATAGTTATTCATAAGTACTCTATGAAGAGAAATGATGCTATGGAGGGGTACGAAGGGTGTAGAAGATTAATACAGTCAAACTAAAGGGTATGGAACTGTTGATTTTAAAATATATATAGCTAGATATAAACGACGTGACCACTGGTGAAAGATATGGGTAGAGGAGTCAGTCTTGTCTTGGTTGCCTTGCCGGTGATTCGGAGATCAGAAGTTTGAATCGCAGCAAGGTGTACTTTTCCTCCTTTCTCTCTCCGTGCAAATGTGGATATATATTCATCAAATTTAACCTTCCTCCACCATACCTTCATTATTGTAACTATGCAAATAGTCCGGATAGGGGTAAGACATGGTGCACAAAAATAAAAACTAGCAGTGTGGGCATAGGTACCATTTCTCCAGCCAATATTTTAACTCAATTTAATCTCTGACATGTTTATGATTGATAACACACAATTCTTAAAAAAAACCTTTCAAGGTGTACCACCCCCCTTCTCCTCTACTGGACAAGGGCAGGGGCACATGTACAATAAGGTAAAGAGGGCAAGAAATAAAAACAAATGATTAAATTGCAGAAGAGCGTTAGGACCACATAAACATTGATAGGCCTTCACTTGGACCTGTTCAATAATTTGTCGTCATGAACCCTTCTCAATCATCACCCGTTACTATACGTTATTACTCAAAGGGACTGGTACAATAATCTTTTATGTTATAGCAAAAATACTTTATACCTGTCATAGTAAATTAAAGATAGCGAGTCAAATAAATAAATATTTATTTAAGAAAAGATTAAAAATAAATATTTATTTAAGAAAAGATTAACAATAAATATATATATATATATATATATATATATATATATGTGAATATATGTATACAGGTAACAATAGATAGTTAAAAGTAAAATACATAAATATAAAAAAGAGAAATAGGGCTATGCCCATTACTATACAGTGGTGCTGTTGCCATAGCAACCTTGTCCTAACAATTACATTTACAACGTAGCGTACGACCCCTCAACGGGCCTCAGCGGCAACCCGCAGTGCGCTACAGCTAAACGTCCACATTTTACAAAAGGATAGTTTCGTATGCTTTATAGTTACAATATATAAGCATAAATTTTTATGGCAACCAAAAAAAAGGAGAAAGTAAATGACTTAATTAGTCTTAACCCAATATTCAACAAACAAATTTAACCGTATGGGCCATCAAATATTCCCATACTACCCAGGCATTCGCCTTCAAAAGGTAAGTTATGGAACTTAAAAAATAAAAAAGGTCCCTCATAGTTTCAAATCATGTTACCAAGCCGGAAGGGCAAAAAACCTCAGTAATATAGTTAACGAATAATAAACAACATTACGCCATGTTTGATCTACGTAATTTGTCATTCCTACAATATAAAAGAAAATACAGATGAAAGCCAAAAAGCAAATTTTGTATGTACTGGCCAAAAAAGGAATTTAGACCTAACCTACAATTTACCAATAAATCTTTAACAAATTTCCAAAGAGTAATTTTGAATAGTACGGCCGAAATTGAATTTGTACCTTGGGAAATCTCCCATCCTGTGATAAGTGTCCAAGACACGGATGAACCAAGAAGTGCCCATTGAGGCACACGACATCAGTTTATAAGCAGTTTTTCTCTGAGGGGAGGGGAACATAGGGGAAAACAAAAAGAACATAGGAGAACATTCACATCGAACAGAGGGACAGGGGCGGTAAAGAACAAATAGGTCATTGGAGAGACGTCTGGAACATCACGTGATCACCACATGATCGCTTCCCATGAAGCAACGCGAAAATAACACGCTCACAATGCCACACCTATAATGTTTTTCTGTTACGTCTTTTCACTCGGGGCGAGAACAATGTGCGCGGGCAGGGATGTTTGTTGACAAGACTTCACACACACAGACCGAGAAACGGGGCACTTTTGGTGAGTCCAGTTATGTTCACTCTTCGTGGTTGTAGAATTAGTGTTATTTTACTCATATTTTCTCCTTGCTTGTAACGTTGATTTCAAGCAACGTTACAAATGAAATTAATGAGACAGGGCTTACTTAATAAAAACCACAAGCCTACGCTTATAACAGTAGCTAATATTTTTAGCAGGAGCAAAAATTACATCTGTTCAGGATTCAAACCATGGAAACCAGACTGAAACTAACATAAGATCATTATCCGTGTGATTACTGTTGTGGATAAGCTGAAGAAATTCAACCTATGTTGTTAAGGAGATGATGTTGGGAAAGTGAGTTAAGGTCAATGTTTTTGCATTTTATAATACATTTATTTGAGGTATTTAATGTGCACTTTATGAACCAACTGATTACATCAGCACATTAGAATGTCTACGAGCGAGCGCAAAAGGGGCCACCAATTTTGCCAGAAAGGTATTTTAGGTTTATTTTACATTACACACTCAACATTAAACTTACTTCACTTTACTTACCTTCCAAAGGAGGATGTGTCATGGGATTTTATCGCTAAAAGGAAAGTACTTCTATACCAGATAGTTATGAACACACAAACATTGAATCCTGATGTGAGGACTTTACCCAAAAACCACCTAGGACAACCAGTCTCAAGAGCAAAGCTTTTTTTGACAAAAAAATAGTTTCTCCAGTAGAATAATAGAGTTTAATTTTCTTCACATGATGATATCAACAATTCTTGAATATCTGTTATGTCCATAGTGGCATTATATGAGAAACTACTTAAATGAAGAAAAAGAGTTGATATTAAATTCCAAAATACCCTTGACAGATATTCAATAACTGTTAATATTACAAAGAAGAAAATTAAACTATTTGTTTCCACTGGAGAAATATTTCATTTACATTGGCTAAAAAAAAGTTGTAACCATAAAACTTAAATAAAAAAACACTGGCCCTAATTCGTGTTCACTATGTGCCCACCTTAACAACTCTTGTTTTGTGAGCTCATGTCTGGCTACCCCTGTTTAACAGCTGATTTCAGTACTTCTTAGAACCTCGCATCAGCGAATGCCTGCCCTAACATCTAAAAACAACAAACATTATATGATATCTCCCTTCCCCCACGCTAAAGAAATATTCGTTCTCTGTGTAAATACGACCTCGAATTATTCGAGTTGAGCTATACACACACGTATTGACGGTATAAACATGGGATATGCTCTTTTTCACGCTCGCGGTATGATTTTAATTTTTTTTAAACCAGAAATATGTAGAGTTCTTTAATATCATAAATGGCTTTGCCCAAAAGAGAACGTATGTTGAAATGTAAGCAATGAAAATGCTAGATACGTGAGCTACATTTGCTTAAACTTATAAAGTCTATGTTACATAGACAGTACAAGCAAATATTTATTTGACTAAAATATGTTAAGAGAAATATTTAATATAAAGGATTACAGATTTTAAAAAAAGCACTGTGAAGTATAACAGTAAATAATAGTTTCAACTTATATACTTTACCTTTTATAAGTACAATAATTCAATTTATTTATAAAATATAATTTTCAACTCCACTTATAACAAGCAATAACAGTCTTGTAGCTTAAAAAATATTAAATAACTTTATTTATAAAATGAGAGTCTAATACCTTTTATTAAATCATGATGTCAAGGTATAGTCAACCTGAAAACTTCTATAGAGCCCCTTTTACCATCTGCTCGATTTGTCTCTGGTGTCACTTTCACAAAAGCTGAGACTGCCAATGACAGATATGAGCGGATTTGAAATTCAGTTGAGTGTACTGGGAAGAGTTTTTCCTAAATGAGTTTCCACTCTCCCTTCACGTAGATGCAGTAACGCTTCCTCTAAATTCAAGATTTATCATCCATTACTCTCCAGAGTATTTGGCACATAAGCGTATAACCTGAAAAAGTAGTAATACGCGGTGTTAAAAAACTAACATATTTCTTTAGGGGATTAGCTCACAGGTCCACCCAAATGTATTTTAAACAATGGTGCTTTGCAACACAAACTGATGAACTAATGTACGCAAACGTGGCCGGATGGATACCAACCAAACTCCTTTAGCCAATGAAAAACGTGGCCTGAAACTTTAACCATTAGAATTCTACCTTGCTATGATTTTGTTAAATCATAATCATCATCATCATCAACTGTTTCCAACATGAACCCGGGTCAGTTTAGTAAAATGCACCCGTCTGCCTTTAGCCTTCCACCATCCTCCTCACTTTGATTGATTCTATTCTTCTCCTTTCACTTGCACACTTTCTGTTAGCTGCTCCTCCCATCTCTTTCTTGGTCTCCCTTGCAATACTAATCCTGCATACTTCATTTTCAACTTTTTATTTGGCATCCTCTCTTTTTCCATTCTAATTACATGCCCATACCATCTCACTCTTTCTTCCTCTACTATCTCATGAACTCCCTGTACGCCTACTCTTTCCCAAATAACTTCATTCTCAGTCTTGTTCTGACAAGGCGTGTATTAATCACAACTTGTGAATATGTGGAATGCCAGGCCTCCACTGTGGTTCGGATTCCACGTTAAACTGTAGGTCCTACATTTCAAATCACAATCACCCTAACATTACACATTAGCGTAAGAGCGCATAACCCGAACGGGTAGTAAGACGCCATACTAATAATAATAATAATAATAATAATAATAATAATTAATATTGTCTCTCCTCGTGGTAGCTTACATGCTTATCACAAATTCCATTACCATGGCCTCCACTTTCCTAGTCTCTCTTATATTCACTGTCCATATTTCTGCTGCATATGGAACCATGGGTTCAAAATACATCCTATACAACACTTGCTTACACATCAAACGCACTTCTCTTCTCCTTAGAAGGTCTCTTACACACCTATAGATCAACTATCCCTGCGGTCCTCGTCTCAATAGATCTTCTCTACCTCCACCTTTCACTTCATTCCCGCTTCCAAGATAGTCTACGTTCTGTACTTTTCTCAGCTCTAATTCATTATACTTTATAGCTTCACTAGGCCACATCCTCTTCCTTTTCATTACCATCATGTCATACTTTTTCAATTCCTCATTCTATTCCTGTAGCTGTTCTAGTACTTTCTCTTATTTCTTTCCCCATACCATCAAATCATCTTAAAAAATCATGGCTCTCATTCTTGCCTCCCCGAGTTTTTCTGTCGCTTTATTTATGAGCATTTCTCTTACCAATGCAAATAGTTAAGCTGAGGGGACACTCTACTGCTTAACTCCATTTATTTTACTAAAACCACCCCATCCTCCCACTCTCCGTCTCAACACAACTCCTGTTATCCTAATAGATTATTTCTTTCTCATTTCAACTCCTCTTTCCACTTTAACCTCCTACAAATATTTCCAAACTTTATTTATATTCACTTTATCAAATTACTTCTTCACATCCATAAATACCATAACAAAATCTTTCCAAAACGCATGAATTCCTTCCATCAGCTGTCGTATGATAAAGATCAAGTCTATTGCAAGCATTTGTTACCTAAATCCGTGATGTTCCTCTCACCTTCCTTTTATTTTATTTCTTATTCTCTTTTCCAGTATTATTCTCATATATTTTTGTACAGTGATACATAAGATTTATTCCCCTATAAATGTACACCTCGTGTATATGTTGTTGTTAAATATCGGACCTTGAATTACAAACAATTTGATGTGAAATTAAAATATTGTTTATGTTAATCCAATTATAGATTATTGTGAATAAAATCCGTATTAGTTTACATTAAAGATGACTCTCACTTTTATTTTGTTCAGAGTGAAATATAGATTAATCGTGTTTCTATACCATGACTTGTGTCCACTCACCGCCACGATAGATGTTCATTGGATGTGTAGACCTACTGTTGAGATTAAAATCGAAATATTAAATTATATTGCTCTTGATCCAAATGCCTGCGTTTCTTCAAAGCTTAAATAATAATTTTCCAAACTGCGTATTTCGAAATATATTTAAAATTGTAGGATAGTTTTAAATATGCTTAGAACAATAATTATATTAGATTTACGTGTCCATGTATAATTTAGTCATTAATTTAAACAATAAACTGTCACAATTCCTGCTATTTTTTTTATCACCGCATCCTACTACCCGTTCAGGCTATACACATAATTGAGAAATAAATTAATTGGGTAGGTATGAGGAAGAAAGCATTTTAGAGTTAATCAACCCGCATTTTCTGGGAGGGGGAATGGGAAACCATTGAGGAAAATAAACCCTCAATAGACTCGACAAATATTCAAACCCCATGTTCAGGAGTCCAGTCTAACACGAAACTGACACCATAGACCATTCACCCACTAAAGTGGGTTGGTAAATTATTATCTAAATGTATTGTATAGTAGTGTACGTCTTACCTAAGCCTTCTTTGGGGTGGGCTTAACTTGAGTTTATGGGGCTTCAAGGCCCCCCACTTCCCTCCTTAAACACTCTTAGAGACGCCTCAGTGTGTTGATGCTCCAATTTTCTTGTTATATTCCATTTTTCACTCATTGTTTAGAGCTCTAATACATTATTTTAAACACTTCTTACCACTTATCCGAGGTATACGTATTTTGATTACACTAAACCTATATAAACCCGGAAGATATAAATGAAAGAAAATTAACACGAACCGTATTTGCGAGTAGCTTCCATGAATTGTTAAGAATATTAAGTAAAATTTTACATATTTAGTGTATTTTTAAGACTCTTAATGTTTCTCTTGTAGACGAATATGTGAAAAATAGAAGCATTATAAGTTTTAAGAATGAATGAGCATGTATGACTAGGTGTATGGATGTTGCTGAAGCGAAGGGAGTATATAAGTATAGGGAAGTGTGGAGAGATTAGTGAGAATGGATCAAGTACGGAAGTAATTTTCAAAGTGGGGTACGTGGAACATATTTTGGGAGTACGTGATGTAGCGGTGGATTTTCATCTTTAACTGCTTTAAAAAATAAGTATATAAAACTTCTAGATGTTGAATTTGACTTGTGATTCTTCCTAAGCAAGATAACACCGGCCATTGATGAACTTTGCAAACTTAAACAAGCACACCCATCTCATTAAATAGGTACCCACAGTATGATATTGATAGTTTTGTTAGGTTTGTTCACTCAATTATGTCAATTTTTGTGTTTATTAATATCATATAGTTGTGCGAAGTAAACTGTAAATAGACACAAATAGATATATTCGTTTTATTAAATACCCATTATAATACTAAAATATTTTATATCTTAACAAATGGTGCGCTAGCTATATGGATATTCCAAGAGGGTACGTAAAGCATAGAATTTTGAGAACCACTGCATTACGGGGTGTTTTGTTGAGCTACATGCACAGTTTCTTGCCTACCCTGTAAGGGAATGGCGGGATAATTTATGCATGTATGTATGTATATATGTATGCATGTCTGTATATATGTATGTATGAATGTGTGTATGTATGTGTGTATGTGTGTATGAATGTATGTATGTATGTGTGTATTATATTTGTATTCGTGTATGTATGAATGTATATATGCGTGTATGTATGTGTAGTGTATATATGAATGGGTGGATATGTGTGTGTGTATATATATACTTTATATATAATATATACATATTATGTTGGGCATTAGGTATTATAAACCTGATCTATGGCCCCCAGCCAATTCCCTGAGATTTGTGCATCCCTCAGTAGGAGAAAGTTTCGACACGCCTGTAGCTACAGCGACGGTGCCTAGTGCTAGTTCTATCAACAGCAACATTGATTGGTAAATGAATCGATGATATCATTCCGCCAACTGTGCGAAATGCACATTTTATGGGTTTAATTAATTTATTGATTGTTCTATTATTGAATAGACCCCTACTAAACATGGACTGGGGCACGATCTAATATTTATTCAGTTAAAAGTTTAATGGCTATTAATTGCTAAAGTGCATGTGGCTCTGGGATGACTGGTGTCCTCCCACGTCCCCATATAGACTCTACCCTTAAATAATGTGTGAGATATGAACAGCCTTTATAGCACTGAGGGAAATCGCGTGGTCCAATTAGACAAATATCCCGGGGTTGAGTCTCTTGGGTCCAGAGGGCATTTTACAATATGAAATTGTTTGAGTAGATCTCCACCGTAGTATAGTTCGTTAGTGAGTTGAAGGCTTACAGGGGTTTGAGTCCTTGGTATGATTGTAATGTGACTATGGCGTTACGTAATTAAGATCAGGTAAGACGTTATTCTAATTATTAGGTTTTTAGTGCAAGTATGCCGACTATCATCGGCTTTGCATAACTTGATTTTGATACAAATAAAAGGGCCAAGCTTAATTTTTTAGAGTATGCAACTAAGGTTTGAGAGCTAGACATTCCTGTTACTCTACTGGCATTTGCGGATATGGATGTAACCGTCTTGTGAGTTTGGGCAACCATTTAGGTGTGGTTAACACATCTCGATAAGATGAAAATAATGATGCTCTTGTGGTACCAGTATACATTTTAAACCTAACATAACTAATCAACCAGACCATGCCAATCAAAGTAACAATTTTCTTTCAAGAAAAATACCAATTATACTAGTATAAATCGAACCTGGATCCTTTAGTTTAGTAGCCAGAAATTCTGACCACTAAACCAAGAGGGAATACCTTAAGAGCGTTAATCTACCGTTTATTAAAAGGAAACAATTCTAAAATAAGTAATTAATACTCTTTGGACTGCTGGGACTTTGACCCATTAAAAGCTTTAGAAGCTCTATTAATCGTCCCTGGAGTCATTTTGGTAAGATATTATCAATATTTATGAAATAAAATTTATTTGTAAAAACTTTATCAATGTTTGAAGCAAAAAATAATATTTGTATTTTATTATTATTATTATTATTATTATTATTATTATTATTATTATTAGCACCGCGTCTTACTACCCGTTCGGGTTATACGCACTAACGCTAATGTGTAATGGTAGGGTGATTGTGAGATGAAATGAAGGACCTACAGTTTAACGTGGAATCCGAACCATGGTGGAGACCTGGCATTCCTCACATTCACAAGATGTCTTTTCAGAGGTGAAGGAAGGGTTTGGTAATCAGATAAATCTGTGCCGGGACCAAGGATTGAACCCCGGCCGCCAGCACAGAAGTCTGACACCTTACCCCTAGACCGCCAGGTCACCATTGTATTTAATAAAAGTCCCTTTTTAATATAACCCTAATACACGAAACGCCGTGCAAAAAAGAACGGCCAGTTTTCATACCTGAAACTGTACAAACTAAGCACGCGTGCACACACACACACACACACACACACACAGACGCACACAGTAAAAGAGGTCCACAACTAACCCTTTTATTATTTTTATTGGCATTTTTAACAAAATATTGTATTTGATATTTAATTTATAAGCTTATGTATGAGTAGGGTGGTTAAAAGAGGAAATTCCTTTGACTGGAGAGAAGCTGTAAAAATAAAGTGAAACTCACATTGATGGGCAATGCTCCAGCGAGGATTCAAATCAAGTTGAATCCCTGTGAGGCAGGAGTGGTGACCACTAACTATGCCAGCTCTCCCAGACTTGTCCAGATTATCTAGCTACTGTCTTTCCACTTGCTGGCGAGCGCTAGTAGCCGTTATTTATAAGTAACAATAGTAGCCTATAGTAAAGTAGTACTATGTGACACAACTTTTAAGCCAATGAATATTAATTCAAACTATATCCTTAATCTTAATTTTTTCATTTTAATAACACAAAGATCTCTAAATTTTATCTTAAATATCCAAGAATTTTTTTTATCAAGTATTTGGCTGTCAATAAATGTACAATTATTCCCTTAGAATATTAACCGTCTTGAAGACGGGGTTTTCTCTATTTCCAACTCAAATGTTACACTATAAAAACTACCAGGGGGTGGCACCTGCGCGGGGCTTGAAGTTCAAGAGATAGATATGTGATTGCTCTCGTAGCAACTGCCCTAACTTGGACGTAATAGGAGGCTACCCACCCAACCCTGCGAGGTGTACCTCGTCCAATAATCCCAGCAGAGTGTCTCCTCGTGGTGGCCCCTACGTAACGTCCGGAGGGTTGTACCCGAAGGGTGCCTAAATCTCTGTCGATAACGTCTATATGGGATTGAATGGGGGAAGAGCCCCTCCCCCACCCCACCCCCCGCCACACACTATGCAGTTGGTAATCTTCCGGGAAAGCTGGTCAGGTCATCTCCACGAGGTCCTCGCTGGGAAACTCATGATGACAGCTTTTTTAGGTTGATTCCTGAGAATAGGTGCCTGGCCTCCTCTGAGGTGTTAACGCCCCTACATTAGCGTCTAGCACACACAGAAAAAGTAAAATCCTCCCGTTGATGGAAGATAGTTTTTTCAGGTTTCCAGTGATGACAGTGATCGGTGGTGGGTACAAAGTCATCGAACCCTAAATTCCTCACTGCACGCGTTGCTACACTCGAAGTACACAGCCATGAAAATGAAAAAATATTCCAAACAATGAGCTGTGCATAGCATATCTTGTACAATCTTACATAGTCAAGTGTCACAATATTAAGGCCGTGTCCTCTTCGATGGCCACTTGGTTTAAGGCGTCACTCTCAAAATATTTTTAACTAGAAATCATGGTGAGATCGGTGTTTGAAGCCCGGTTGGGTGTACCGAGGGTGATTTTCCTTAAATGGCCTTTCCCTCGCCTTTCAACACTTCCTCTAAATTTAACCTTCTTCTTCCCTGCAACACATTAGCGTAGATAATATATATGCGTGAAACCTCAATGGGCAGTAAGACACGGTGGCGAAGCAATATATATAAATTGTAGTTGCTACATATTGTACAAAATCTTATTAGATAAATTGTGACGTATGTACCGGGCATAAGGTAGAAATGTAGTAAAAGCGAGTTAAGGGCAATATTTTTTTGCAATTTTTGTATAAAAATAATTGTTGTCAATAGAAATCAAATAATTATCCAGTATAAATATCGAGTTTAGTAATTTTCTAAAAATGGTGACCTCAACAATTCTTGAATATCTTTGAAGGGTAAACCGGAATTTAATGACAACTTTTTATCATCATTTAAAAAGTTTCTCATTTGTGCTTCGATGCTTATGACGGATATTAAACAACTGATTATATCGCCTTGGGAAGAAAATTAAACTCTATGTTTATACTAGTAACTAGAGCAATATTTAAACTTATTTGGGCAAAAAAATGATATTTGTTTTTGCTGTAAGAATTGGAACCACACTGACCTTTCATAGCGTCTCCTACACTCCCACCTTAATATGTTTGCTGTTTCTCAAGCCCACCCCATTTATTTAGCCATATGGATAGCATGGACGAGTAATAATAAACGAAGCATGCCACAGAAACCTGGGTTTGAAAGTATAAACTACAAAAACTTTGGCAGTGCTAAACCACCAGTTTAGAAATGTGGAGAGAAAAAAAACACACCTAAGAATCGGCGTTGAAGTGTCGTCGTGCCATTTTAAACTGTATATTGAAAACATTGAAAACAAACACAGTCCTTGAGGTCACCGGAAAGTGTAGCACACTTCTGGCTTTGACTCGAGAGGCGAGGGGTTCAATCAATAATTGGCTGAACTGTTGTCTTTCTACTAGCCATGCTCCATTTTCCCCAGGACGTTGATAGTACGCAACATCAAAATTCACGTTCTTCACCATGTGACCTTAGGTTAGCCATTGTAATTTGCAAGTAAAACCAATGGACTTTTTTATTGTGTGTTTCTAGTGCCACTTCTTACTACCCGTTTGGTTTATAGGCCCATGTACATGCTACATTAACGTTTTAGGGATTCGGAAGGTTTAATTTGGATGAAATGCACCCAAATATACTTGAAGGGAGAGTTAAAATCACTCTAAGTGCACCCTACCGGGATTAAACCTCGATCTCTCCGTCTTCAGCAGTCTAATCTGACAGGAGAGTAGCGCGTTAGACCATACGGCCACCGAAGCAGGTGGTGCATCTTATTAAAAGTATAATAATAATATAAATACATATGTGATTGTGATAGGCCTTTTGTTTTAGTGGTTAGTACCTCTGGCTACCTCTATAAAAGTCCTGGTTTGGATTTCCATTGGTACCATAAATATTTTAAATAATATAAAATAAAAATATTTAAATACGTTACTATGTTCACCATGGTATGGTTAGTTAGGCTTAAGTTAGGTTTAAGATACCAACTGTATTTACACCCTCATAATCACTATCATAAAATCATCTCATTACGGTTACGACGTGTAGACATCCTCCAAGGTATACCCTGGGCGAGATTCTGTTTCAACAGAGTGGATAAAAGTCTACAACATGGTGACCGAAGTAAATACAGCATCCCTCGCGGTAACAGTATTCACTAAGAAAAAGAAAAACATATTTTCTTGATGGGTGTTAGTTTGGGGAAGGTAGGGGGCGGGGAGGTTACCAGTGGTCACGTGGTCTAAGACATTACACTTGAAATAAACGGGAATATCGGTGACAATGGGGGCAAGGTTTGAATCTCGGGGCAGCTGGTTTGGGAATATTTTTTTATATACCTCTATTCACACTAATGTGTGTGCATCTCCACTAAAACTACCCTTCCTCAATTTCACCGTAACAGGAAGCCATTTAATAACTTTGGTACTAAAAGTACTACTACTAATAAATCAATATGACTGCGCCACCAAATAAATAGCTGGATATACATAAAGTATTTTATTGTTTCAAGAAAAGTACGGCTATGAAAGATATGAGAATATTATACTGAGCTAACCAGTTTAAAAAATATTTTACAGTAGCAAAGAATAAATAAAAAATGTTGATAGCTAACATTGACAAAGTGTCGAACGTTGCATCTAATTTACAACTGTCAAGTTTCATGACATGTAACTTGTCACAACAAGAGTGGATCCCATAACATTTTGAACTGTAGGATGACTATCTTCTTATGGCGAACAGACTATAGCGTCAAGTAATTGGATTATTAACAAAACAGTGCACAATCACTAAAACCAATTAACTGTTAGTTAGTGAGGAGATATTTGTTAATTAGTTTTGTTCAAATAATAATAATAATTACATTTTGATACGGCTTTTTTCCCCTATGTGAACCAGCCCCGTGGACTGAGTGTTTAGGGAGGCCGATTACAAGTCTTTGGAGGTATATGATAAAATAATATGTATAGAAGTTTTAGTTATTATCTTTCAGTTTATAATATAAGTGATATTGTGGTATTAAACACTTCCTGAGCCTAATGTTGGAGAATAATATTAAGTGTTCTGTCTCAGATGAATATATTTTTAATGTTTTCTACAAACACCCTAACTTCAAAAAAATGTAATTAGGTGTAATATAAAACAGTTTTAAATATCACTCGAATGAGAAAATGTTTATTGTGAGACATAATACTGTTGGGTGAGCTTAAGTTTATCTCAAATTGCTATAATCAAGCTGACATTAAGTTTAGACCCACCCTAGTTTATTGTAACCCACACAAGTTGACTTATAGTTCAGTACAATTAACATACATCTTAAGCTGAATTGCAAATCATTTAAGCCTACCTTTATTTTATCCAAGATAGCATATAGACTTTTCAATCTTACATGTAACCACTACAATCTGACTTGTAATTTCTCCAAGACCACTTTCTGTCACTACAAGTTACCTTGTAGTTTCTACAAGCCACGCTATTTCTCCAAGCAAATTTGTAGCCATTTAAAGCTTGCTTGTATTTTCTCCGAATAGACTTTTAGCCATACCATTGTAAGATGACTTGTAGATACTTCGAGATAACTTGTATCATCCCCAAGTAGGCTTATATCCACCCCTATATGACTTGTAGTTTTTCCAAGCCAAGCTGCCACCCAAATATAATTTGTAGCTACCCCTAGCTGACTTGTAGCCCCTCTGAGCTGACTTGTAAACACTCCTTGATAACTTTTAGCCACTCCAAGATGACGTGTAGTCATTCCATGGTGACTTGTAGTTAACCTAGAGATGACGTGAAGCCATTCCATGGTAACTTGTACCCTTGTGACGGTGTTCTCTGGTTTCCCCCCAGTGAAACCGTTGACAGCCCGGATATTGACCAAGGTGTCTCCTCTGATAGCGGACCAGCGCTACGAGGTTTCTTGTGAATCTGCTGGGTCACGACCTCCAGCTGTCATCACGTGGTATAAGGGCAAGCGGCAACTGCGCAAGGTCAAGGTCAGCCACCACCAACTTTTATTACTGTTCTTTCAATAATAACTATTAGTGGATATTTTTCAAAATTTATAAATTTACTATACAGGTTTGCCACGCATCATGAAAATTGGAAAAAGGTATATTTTTATGTGTCTGGAAAAAAATCCCGGGAAAACACAGTAAATTTCGTACAAAAAGTAATTAAATAAATACTATAATAATGGTGAATTTAGAAGGTTTAAATGAAATATCTTAATAGTAAAACTTTGCATATAATATAAATTAAAGGTAAGAGATAGCACGCTAGTTTGAATACATGTCTTATGGCTGTGGCCCCCTTTTTTCTCCTTGAATCATTGAGTTGCGTAACAACTGCATAAATTTCCCCATCAAGGTAAAATTATTTGTCACCAAACACCAAATAAAAGACTACACAATATTCATTTATATGAATTATTTTATTTTATTTCACTATAATACGCTTTAAATTGCCTGTACAAATATTAATTCCTTCTGTAAGATTTATAAAGTACAAGGATTTTTTTTATCAAGCAAATTGTGGAAACCTTACTAGAGTACTTTTATCTGTCCATACTCTATGTAACGTGATTATTTAGAGTTGGTGTTATGAAGTAGAGTATCTAATTTAGATGAAAGATTTCGCATCTCCTAGCGAGCACCAGCTTGTGAGAACATATTTTATTCACGGATGGGGAAAAAAAAACAGATGTGTAGAACAAAAATCCAAATATGATAACTACTAGTAAATAATTTATTATGACTTTAGCCTTAAAAATTAACTTGACAGTCAGACAAAGCAAATACAAAATCTATGTCATTGCTCATGATGTTTTCATATAAAAAGCCCTTTTTGTTACACTCATTAGTAAATAACTATAGTAGGAAAACAATAAGTAGAGCTTAGAAAACCACCTATTCTTTTTAATGTCATTTTTGATAGCATTTTACTATATTAGCATTGTTGTATCAGTATTGATGCTATCTTTCTTAAATGACGTTTTCATGATAATTATGGTAACACAGTTTGACATATAAATATAACTTTTATAACTATCTGATAATATTTTTCATATCGTTCTCTTACAATCCACTACATATAACGACTGTTTATAGCTGCTTTCAGGAAATACATAAAGGAGGGAATAAATAATTACTGTTGATATTTCTACTTTTTAATATCCTTAAATTAGTTTCCCTATAATTAATCTAGACAATTAGTTCCCTGTTGACATTTTACTTTAAAACATAATTTGACTAATTTTGTTGGAAAACAAAATTTCATAGAAATTAACACCACAAATCATTCAGTATAACTTTGACAATTATTATTTCCCCTTTTACAATAAAATGTTTCGTGATTTTTTATTAAAAAACAAACAACACGCTGGGCTGGATTTTTAAATAATAATAATAATAACCTCCCTTGTATATTTTTTCAGAGATTTAAAATACTTTCTCTGGCGTGTGTTGGTAATGGGCTTGTATTCTTGGCTCTCTTATGTGTACCAACCATATAAATATAAATGGACCTGGAAATTTTAATGTCTCTAAATAATTAACAAAGATATTTCGCTACAATATATGTGTTTACAGGACTCTTTTTTCTTAAAGCTAAATTATTTCTGTCATGAATTGCAATATAGACAACCTAACAAGATGGTTACTAGAATATTAGTAATGATTTGGTTTGATAAAGAAGCGAAATAATACTACTCTTCTATGGAAAGAAAATTTCTTAGTGATATTAGTAAACACACAAATATGTGCGCTTATGAATCGAGAGTACGGGGTTCAGTACCCATCAAGGAATTATTTTGCATAGTTGAAAAATTGCCATTTATAAGTCTGTTATTTTATTTTAGTTAATTTAATTGATTGTATATTACAACACCACGAATGGACACCTTTATAAACAAAGAGTTTCTGAAATGGAAAGTGCTTCATTCAATCAAAATTATTTATCTGTTTTCTGTATAGAAAACTCTAGTTGCTGTAACTTATCTACGTGTCGATTTTTTTTTCAAGTTCAGAAATGATATAGTAATATTATATTAGGAAATATAGCTTATTACTATGCACCATTTATTAAATTTTTATTTGGTAAATTACATTACGTGTTGATTGAATAGTTGTATATTTTAGTATTGTTTCAAAACAATTATGAGCCTTAGCCTTTTTTTTTCAACCCAATACCAATTTGTAGTTATTTAAAAACTATGAAATAATTTGTAGAAAATTAGTGCAGTCCAACGATGATACGTTGGTAACCCTGAGAATGAGTGAAAAAAGAGAAGCAGCAAGAGAGAAAGAGAAAGATAAATACAAGTAACTAAACTCACAAGAATTCATAAAGTAGGATTAAAAGTAGCTGCAGCCTCTTCAAAATTACCCTAGCTTTATTAGAAGACTTAACTTAAAACCAACTTATTCTTTTTAATTCTATGCCTCAACTTTAAACGTACAGCACTTAATAAGACGACGTGTATTTACGATTTTAGAGCTGGAACAATATTAGGTTTTATCTACCTTTTAAAATATACTAAATTTTTGATTTTTTTTAAACCGAAATAAGTAAACTTTTAAATAATAAAATGTTGTATAATACTTGGTTTATTACTGTGATTGTTTTTCCAGCGATCGAGAATCTAAAGTAGTATCAAATAGTTTAGCTGCAATATTTAAAATTATCAATTATTATGCCAAAAAAACATAAAAAATAGTTTATTATTTAGTATAATATTGTTTAATACACTCACTTTTAATCATTAAGAATGTAAGTTTGAGGAATGATTAATTTAATTTAAATATTGCTATTGCAATCATTGACACTAACCAAATATTAAGAGTATTATTATTCAATTAATTGGTTGAAAACTTATAAATATATTACTGAAATTGAATTAAATATATATTCTCACTCAATTAATTAAACTATAATTTCTTAAATATTAATATATCAAGTTAGTTATTAATATTTTTTTGCAATATCTTTCAATAAATAACCAATACGTTTTTAAGTTTAATTTGGACAGGTGGAGACTTGCTTGTGGTCTAAGTTACTAGTAAATAATTCTACAACTCCTGTCACAGCCAACAATAACCTAATCTATTTGCTGGACAGGTGTAAATTTGCTAGAGAGTGGATTTACTGGTAAAGATTGTAATCTGTACAATGCTTGTCACAGCCAATCCTAAACTAATCTCCCTTTTGACAGGTGGAGAGTTGCTAGCGGGTAGAACTATACTCCATTCACGGTAGCAATTACTCTCTGAAAGGTACTTTTTCCTACCAATATCCTACTATATAATAGATTTATGGTAGGTAAAAAGGCCTTTCAGAAAACAATTCCTACCGTGAACAGACTTACTAGCAAAGAATACAATCTCTACAACTCTTGTCATAGCCATCACTGAAACAATCTGCCTGTTAGACAGGTGGAGACTTTCTGCTGGTTGGAGCTATTAGTAAACATCCCTACAACTCTTGTTCCAGCCAACACTAAGCTAATCTGCTAATCTTTTGGACAGGTGGAGATTTTCTGCCAGTCGGAGCTACTATTAAACACCTGTAAAACTCTCGTCACAGCCAACACTAAACTAATCTCCATGTCTGACAGGTGGAGACTAGCTGTCAGTCGGGGCTACTATTAAACACCTGTACAACTATCGTCACATCCAACACTAAACTAATCTCCATGTCTGACAGGTGGAGACTTGCTGTCAGTCGGAGCTACTATTAAACACCTGTACAACTCTCGTCACAGCCAACACTAAACTAATCTCCATGTCTGACAGGTGGAGACTTACTGTCAGTCGGAGCTACTATTAAACACCTGTACAACTCTCGTCACAGTCAACACTAAACTAATCTCCATATCTGACAGGTGGAGACTTGCTGTCAGTCGGAGCTACTATTAAAGATGTTGATCTCTACAACTCTCGTCACAGCCAACATTAAACTAATTTCTATGTCTGACAGGTGGAGACTTACTGCCAGTCGGAACTACTATTAAACACCTGTACAACTCTCGTCACAGCCAACACTAAACTAATCTCCATGTCTGACAGGTGGAGACTTGCTGCCAGTCGGAGCTACTATTAAACAGTTGTACAACTCTCATCACAGCCAACATTAAACTAATCTCCATGTCTGACAGGTGGAGACTTGCTGCCAGTCGGAGCTACTATTAAACACCTGTATAACTCTCGTCACAGCCAACATTAAACTAATCTCCATGTCTGACAGGTGGAGACTTACTGTCAGTCGGAGCTACTATTAAACACCTGTACAACTCTCGTCACAGCCAACATTAAACTAATCTCCATGTCTGACAGGTGGAGACTTGCTGTCAGTCGGAGCTACTATTAGACACCTGTACAACTCTCGCCACAGCCAACACTAAACTAATCTCCATGTCTGACAGGAGGAGACTCGAGAGAATGTGACTGTGAGTGACCTGAGCTTCATCCCCGGCACTGAGGACGATGGAAAGTCCATCACCTGCAGGGCTGAGAACCCCAACATCACCCATGGCTACCTAGAGGCCAGTTGGAAGATTGACGTGGTTTGTAAGTTCAATGAAGCCTTCAGCTATATAACCCCCCTAATTCACTCCTTTTCTCGACCAACCCAAGCACGAATATTGTATATATATATATATATATATATATATTTCAATTAAAAAAAAGGATGGCCAGGTGTTCTCAGGCTTTAGATTCACACTGCACTGGGACACAGTTCGAATACCGTACAAATTTCTACATGTAATTTCCACAATGGTTTTCCGATCATCTTTTTTACATTTAAGCTAGTGTATTTTCTAATATTTACCCACTGAACTAAAATGTTAATACCGCTCACATTAAGCTAATCAATCCATAATTCAATCTTTTGTATCTTTTTTTAATGAATATCTTTAACACATGCGCTATTAACGACCTCTAGGCAGATAATATGACGATAATTTGAATAACAACAGCTCTCCCCCACATAATAATCTAGAATAAATTGTTGTAATTTTAATTATTTTTCTAGTCTCAACCCTTTATATATTTAGTTTTTAATCTTTTAGCTCCGCATCTTTTTACCTATTCTGGCTATACGCATATGTACTCAGTAAGTTAATGTATCAATTATGAGTAGGGTTGCCTTGAGATAAAGTGTACACCTATTTTCGTGGAGAGAGAGAGAGATAGTAGAAAATCATTTAGGAAAACTACCCTCAGTACACTCGACCAGGATTCCAAACCCAAACTTTCCGTCTTCTGTGGTTTAGTATATTTCAAGACTAACAACTTATACCAGGGGGCTACTCTTTATATATTCGGGAAGGATTGAAAGGTTAATTTGAGAGGAAATGCACTCTGATTAACGTGGAAGAAGGCTGGAGAAACTATAATGTATTCACATGTTTGAGCCCCTACCCAAACTCCTAATCACCCCTCTACCCATAGAACAATCAATTGAGATTTGGGTGACCTGGTGGTCTAGGGGTAAGGTGTCAGACTTCTATACTGGCGGCCGGGGTTCGATCCCCGGTCCCGGCAAAGATTTATCTGATTACCAAACCCCTCCTTCACCTCTGACAAGACATCTTGTGAATGTGAGGAATGCCAGGTCTCCACCGTGGTTCGGATTCCACGTTAAACTGTAGGTCCAACATTTCATATCACAATCACCCTACCATTACACATTAGCGTAAGTGCGTATAACCCGAACGGGTAGTAAGACGCGGTGCTAATAATAATAATAATAATTGAGATTTGAGCTTCCCTCTTCCTGTCAGTCGTAAATCGGTATTATATGAATCCAATCCCTTAGTCCACTCATCCATTGGCAAGGTAAGTTATCATCCCACAAGTTTGTAGGGCAACGCTTAACATCGACGTTTTATACAACTTAAATAAATTTTAAAATAAATTATGTCTAAATTTCAATAACTATTTATCAGTTTTACCTCTCACGTTTCTATTATAACGTGGCTTATAAAATTGGGCCATACCGTAACTCATCAAAGAAAGACTACTACCTTTCAGGGTGAACGGAGTGATCAAAATAGGCAAATTCACTTTAGTGAATATATATTGTTCATTGTTTTAAAAGTCAAATTATATTCATTTGGTTCTACATTTATTTACTTTACTAACATAGAGATATATAAATATTTAAAATGTATTTGTTATATTTGAATCTCAGGTTTTCATCCTTCACGATTAGAATATTTATTAAATACAATAAACATGGTTCTACAGAGTGTCCCCGGGTTAAATGGTTAAATTTTGGAAAGTGGTAGTGGATCAAAAAACAAGCAACAACAGGTTTGATAGTTTTTTTTACTTTATTTTCGCGCAAACATCAAAACCCCAAATAAGAACAAAATAGGTAGGTATTGAATAAAATATGGTATTTATTTTGTTCAAATTGATGTCCTCAAGTCTGGAGACAAGCATTGCATCTACCAATGACAGAATGAGTGGCTGACCAACCGATATTGTGCGACTGTTGTTTCTTCGCACGCTTGAATTATCCTTTGTCGTAATGATTGAAGATCGCCAACAGGCACTTCATAAACTTTTCACTTGAGAGCTCCCCATGAAAAAAAAAATCATATGGCGATAAATCTGGTGAACGCAGAGGCCAAGCCACAGGTCCAGCCCGACTGACCCATCTTCGAGGAAAATTAATACTAAGCCATTGCCAAAAACCTCTACAGAAAAACGTCTTTTTATTAGGTTTTTTTGCTGTTTGCGCTAAAAAGAAGCTAAAACAATCTAATCTCCAAAATACATTTTTAGTTAGTTTTTGATCCACAGCACTTCTCAAAGTTAAGCCGTTTAATCTAGGAGCACCTGTATATCAAAATATTATTTTAATAAACCTGGATCAGAGAGAACCAATAATAATAATTATTACTATTTCAAACTAAGAACACGTTTTCTTTTGAAATAAAAATAAGCGTCTACTATTCCAAAAATAATGTTTTTAATATCAAAATCAAATGACGTTATGAGATAATATTATTTAAATAGTTTAATTTCTAAGAAATGTAATAATTAGTCTTAAGCGATGATAAATTTCCTGGCGAGTTATTGGACTGCTGGTAACAGGAGTTAGGGGTTCGGATCTATTACGAGGTTGTTTTACATTCTCTCTCCACGTCAAAAGATAGGCCTTTTTTATAAGTAGATATTTATCCCTATCCCGTAATATTCGGCATGTGTAATGTTGAACATAACGGGTTTTTTTCCTATGATTCACATCTTACTAACCGTCCAGATCATCCACATATTTACAATATTGGGAGAAGGGATGAGGGCAACAGTATTTATAGGAGGTCGTCCTACATTCATGTGAACGGGAGAGTGGAAACCAGTATGCAATCTATAATTTGAACCTCGACATCCCACTTGAACATAAAACGGGACAGGACGAGACTGATATATCTGTCCTTTTACCGACCGGCAATTTAAAAAAGTATATAAGAAGGGTTGTGTGAAGTCTACAGTAGTGTTTGGTGCGTATGGAAACCCCAGTTACTATGACGAGTCTAAACACTCACATCCTGTTTGAGTACCGTTATAATTGAGCTGTGGTTCCTGCCCCCCCCCCCTTTTTCCATATCCGGTACAACGCTGTGATTTTCCCCTGACATTCTTTACACGTCCGTAATTTATTATCCGTGCCGTTTTTCCCCAGGGAAACGGACTTGTGCTCATGCAGTCGACGGCGTTGGATCCGGGGCTTATGGGTTTTCTTAGACAGAGATTGTGCCTATTGGGTTTAAATATGTGCCCAATGATTTTTAACTTGTGCCCAATGGATGTGTGCCCATGTATGTGTTTGAGGGGGGGGGGCTCATGGGTTTTCCCGAAATCGTTGGACAGAGGGCACCACAGGGCTGTGACCCAGCCTTTAATGAGTGCCTATTGGCTTTAATGTGTGCCCATTGTTTTTAATGAATACCCATTGTATGTGACTGGCGTGCAGTCTTGGGCATCGGTAACTACTCACGCAATTTGTCGAGAAGCATCCTCTCTTGACGTCCGCTTAGCATAAAGTGTTAACATTGGCTCCCTTTCGTAAGGTCCTGAATAATATCGCAATGAGTTTTCCCTGACAAGTAAAGTCGAGACAGGAATAGATTGTGAGAGGTCATGCTTGGTGATGGTTCGACAAGTCGAGACTCGTAAGGGACATACAAGATTTTGCGTGAATAAAACACGATATAAAAAGCATATATTTATCATACACTTTTACAGGAATGACGCATATATTCGTTCATACCTTTTTATACAGTGACTCTTAGATGTGTAAGTAAAATTGGTTTTGGTTCACAATCCAGCATGTAATAGTCAAAACCGACGACTAGACGTGTATAGTAGCTATCACTGATAAGATCCAGGTTTCTCATGTGCATTTCCACCTTAGGCTGTTCGAGATTGATGACATCCAACGATTCTATTAGCATGTCGCATACATCCACGACGAGTGTGTTGATCAAATCTTTGCAATAGCGTGCGACAGGTGTTAACCACATATCCCGTCGGTCGAAAGTGACGTTGATGAAGTTCCACACATCACAAAGAAGCGCCATGCTAGGTGATAGATAGGTGCTAGATAGGCAACCCGTTTTAGTCCGGAGTCTTGTTTCTCGCTGATGATGACCATACGGTCACCGCACATGCGTCTCAGAGAGACTAATCTTCTGAGGAGGTTGCGTGTTGTTGAAAAACTTTGATATGACCGACTTGTAGCTGCCCAGTTCTTGCCCCTCTTTACGCTTAAACACCGCATAGTTCTCACTGCATTTTTCTAGCTGGACATAGGTCTTGAAGTTGTTCTTGACGACACTCATGCCGAAGATGACTCGCTTGGCGTCAAATTAGTCCAGTGAAAACAAAGTGTTGAAAATACTGGTGATGGCTAGCGGCTTCACTGGCTTTACTTTGCGTGTGAAAACGTCTTGGGCTTCCATGATATTTCTTTGCTTTGACGACTGTCGTGATTATGGCTGGCACGACGTTTGTATGCCCCTTTTATAGGTGCACTCAGATTGCCTCTTTAGGGGCGGCAGGACTCTAGCATCTTGAAAGATGTGTTGTAATATCTCACCACCTTAGCGTCGTGTTTTTGCGTATATAGGCCAGATGTGGTTTTATAGGGGTGGAAAACCATAAATGTCAATGTATTCTATCACGCCTTTCTTGTAGATAAAGATGACGAATGCTTACCAGATTTGGTGTGTGGATCCATGTTGATGACGAGAGTGGCAGGTTGCGCTATTCTTGCAGGTAGTTGATCAAAAGGGTAAACACCCTACAGTACAGAACAGAATCATGGGCTTGTTTTCAGCGCACATCTTATGGTGTGCGTGTACATCTTCAATCATCCTATCTCAAAGTTCTCAAACGATGGAGGCCGAACAAAAATTCCATACAGAACTATGTGCCATACTTATAGTGCAACCCAATTTAAATGCTTTCAAAGACGGACAACCCTTGTTGTACAGATCTACGACAGGCGTAGGCATGTATTTGGCTAGAAACTTTTTCTTTTTTGCCCCCTTGACGTAGATGGTTTCTGAACACGTTGTGGCACAGGAGATAAGGGATTCTAGCAGGTTGTAATCCACATCGCCACTATCCCAGGGAATACCGTGCAGTTTGTTGACGATATAGTCAGATTACTTTCTGACAGTGGTGGAAAGTTCCTCGATGCTGTAAGAGCGTTTTATCACCCAATGTTGAAGTAATGTACCACATAAAGATAAAACACTAATTTCCTTGAAGATAAACTCTTTACTGTCGTCGATGAAGCTCTGGAAATCTACAATGACGTTCATGGCTTAAAAGACGAGGTAAGAAGGCTTGAAGTCGCTTATATTAACTCCCATAATTGGTCACGACGTTTTTGTCCTTGTCGATGGTGATGTTGGAAAACTCCCCGTACACAATATAGTTGGCTGTTTCAGTGAGAGCTCTGTTGAATCTCACTTGGATGCTCAGAGAACCATGCTTCGTCAAATTCCAAAGCGATGTCATGGGGTTGGACAAATTAGGTGTGAAATCAAAATCCATGAGATGATATCCCTTAGGAAAGGTCGGGCTGTGATGGTTTCGACGGAATTATTCCCCGTCCACGTACAGTGAGAAATGGTTCATGCCGTAGGTTTGGAAGTTTAACGGGTTCTTGGGGGTGTCTTCGTTGAACGCAGCGTTTGATACAAATCCCACGATGCATCGTTTGGGTAACTGTCCGGTGAATAAGTTGTCCAGTGATTTCCTTTGCACACCCGTGGGAATAGTGAGTGTTTTTACTTCCACATGGGTGATGGGATACTTTGCGGGTCTGACTTTTAATTACTTGGCATGTAACAACAGTACAGAGGGTGCTACTTTGACACGTCTCACTAGAAGACAGGCTTCAACAATATCAACCTTAAAGGGCAGGATTTCAGGGATGGCTATAAGACTAAACCCATATCAGGAATCGACCAACTTGACTCCGAGTTCGGATCCAATCAAAATGTATTTCTTTTGGTAAACACATCACCGTATAGGTACCCAAAAATATTTATCGTCTTACTTTTTACGGTGAGACTGCGATGAGCCTCAAACCCCTTGTTGCCTGCGTTAACCTCTTCAAAGGTTCCGGGGGTGTCAGCAAACCACAGACCATAAGTCAAATGCGTTCTTTTGGATTCACTGTTGTAATTGAGAAGCGTCTCAATGCACGCTCTATAAGCATACTTGTTGCTGGGTGGTGAGACTATTTTTTTGTTTAAAATCACAGCCAACTGTGTGAATATCTCACTCCACGTAAACACTGGAACAGAACTATAGTATGATTCTTGTTGGAAGAGCAGTTTATGGTTAAATCACGGATCCTTTACAGGTGATCAGTATCTCACTGACTTGGCTTATGAATATATTTAATTTGTTTGGTAGAGAGAACAAATACAAACTTATACTTTTGAGATCAACATTAACTTACAATCTTTCTACTTCGTATCTATAAGATCACGGACTTGCCGTTGTTTTGGTAGGAGGAAGAGTTTAGAAGTAATTGTTATTTTCTGTCATATCCCTGCTATAGGCCCCATTTATCGTATTAATTGTTAATGAGACTCCTTGGCAATGATCCGTGTCATCAGCAAGCAAGCAGACAAGTATGATCGTGTTCAACGGGCCCTGGGGCCCCGGTAAATGCAGGGGGTCTGTGCGTGGTCACTCGTTATTAATTGACAACACTATACACTGTGAATTCCAAGGATGAGCTTCAACACGGACTGTTTGATTATGGTCTTGTCCAGGGTGTGAACCCCCAAATTGTCGGCACAATATTAACACCACGGCCGTTGAGCAAGGATGTTTCTTGACACGTCACGGGAATGTCCCGGGTTTGAAACCCTCCCCGGATTCCAAAGGGCGAGCTTCAAACACTTGATCCCAGCCATTGGGCACAAGTCTGCTCGTTCCAGGGTTTGAACCCCGAATTGTTGAGGGAGTTGTTCCTCTCCCGTGTCAGTCCAATAGCCACTGGGGACACATCATAGGGCTAATTCATCATATACTATGGATTCCGAAGGGGTGATCTTCAAACACTTGGTCCCAGCCATTGGTTACTGGGCGCACATTAAAATCAAATGGGTCCAGAAGATGATGCCATGGACTGCACGGGCACAAGTCCATCCAACGATGCTGGGAAAAACCATGAGCCCCCGGGCACACGTCAGATGGCACACATCAAACATCAATGGGCACACATTAAAACCCAATAGGAACAGCCTCTGCTCAAGGAAACCCATAATCCCCCGGGTCCGATGCCGTGGACTGCATGGGCAAAGGTCCGTCCCCCTTGGGCAAAACAGAACGGAGAATAAATTACGAGTGTGGAAAGAAGGGCAGGGGAAAATCACAGTGTTGTACCAGAACTGGAAGGGTGGGGGGCAGGAAAATTACAGCTTAATTATAACGGTATTCAAACAGGATGTGAGTGTTTAGACTCGTCATAGGAACTGGGGTTCCCATAAGCCCCGAACACTACTGTCTACTTTTCCCAATTGAAGCCAAGCAAAGGTTTATTACTAAACTAACTAATCTCAAAGCTCAAATATTAAAAAAAAAGCTTTATTTAAAAAATATTAATAGTTTTTCAATTTAAGCTGATGATTAAAGTAAATATCATAACATGAAATTCAATTATTTGTATATAGTTTTTAATTTAAATGACTGCACAAAATTAAAATAAGATTAAATATAAATCCGCTTCGTTGGCCTAGTGATCTAAGGCGCTACTCTTGCAGTAGACTAGACTGCCTATGACGGAAAGATCGAGGTTTAAATCTCGGTCAGGTTTACTGAAATTTTTCAAATATGGATTTCCACTCTCCTTTCACGTAAATGCTGGTACACTTTCTATAAATATAATCTCCCTAGTCCCTTTAGCCATTAGTGCAATTAATACCTAAGCGTATAACCCGAACGGAAAATAAGACGCGGTGCTAAAAGTAGATTAAACATAAATTTATATTTTAGCTTTCAGTATTAGTAAAGCTTCGTAATTGTAGAAGTTTAATTTTGCTTTCCGAAGCGCGTCGCTACATTCAAGTCTATTTCTGGTTCGTGACGTCACATCTTCCCCTACCCAACCCCCTTGTCCCCTCTGTGGTATATTAACTGCAGTTAGCTACTACAGAAACCACTCGTAGCGCTGCTCCTCCATTAGATGCATGTTGCTGATTAATCACGTATTCAATGCGACTCCTTCTCGGGATGGGCTTGTAGGGGAAGGTCTCCCTTATAATTGCTGACCTCTTAGCTTTCCCCACCATTCATCAGCCCCCTGTTTCATTTCCTCTCCATCACAAACACATCCTTACTCGCCATTGAACCTCTTAGAATCATCCCCCTGTATTCAATTAGAGGTCTGGGCCACCTCGACCCTTTCAGATTAAATTAAAGATGACTTTGCAACCCGTTTTCAGAGTTTCAGGCTATTTCCTCGACCTGGTTTCAGTTCGTACTATCTAATCGTTTTTCATATGATTATCTTACTATTCAAAATTCTAAATAGATCACGACGGTAATATTATTTTTTATGAACTCTAGTGCCGTGTTAAAATGCAAAAGTAGTCTTAAACACTTCGCTTTGGTGGCCGCTTGGTCTAATGCGATACTCTTGCAGTAGACTAAACCACCAATGACGGGAAGATTTAGGTTTGAATCTCGGTCGGGTGTAGTGAAGGTGATTTTTCCAAAATGGTTCTCTATTCTTTCTCCACGAAAATGAGGGTACACCTCCTCTAAATATAACCTTTCTAATCCATAAAACCACTAGCTTAATTAGTAAATAGGTGTATAACCAGAACGGATAGTAAGACGTGGAGCTAAACTGATTTTTAGTCGATTTGTTTTAAAGTAGTTTTTTAACTAATATTTATTATGAGAGTTATAGTCTGAATCCTAATTTCACCTAAGAATCCCGAATCTGAAACTTATAAAAGATGGTTTGGAAAAATTACTTTACTTTATTATATTAATTCTTGAATTGCTATATAAAATATATAAGATATCCACTACTCACTCACTATAGCATTCATACATTCTGTTAAGTGATTAATTACTGGTCTGGAGTCAGGGTTTTAAAATGTTCCTATAACTTTGTTAGGCTCAACCACTAATAGGCAGTTTAAGATCTCATAAGCTAATTTGTACTCATAATTATTAGAGAAAATATTAGTTTATTTTTAAATTTTAAGCACTACACTTAGTATTCTAAAGACCGACTTTAAAAAGTATCATGGATTTAGCCCACAATCGAGCTATACCGACCAAGCTGCTTCCAATGGTTGGTTAAGATACGGACAACTTCATGGCTAGATGGTTTCATTTAAGTCAGCACAATGAGCTCTCTGGCCATTAATCACAAATTTCTAAAACGTAGCAGCTACTTTTTCATTCAAATAGCTCTTCATTTGTCATCACAAAGCTGAGTTGACCACGTTTGATACTCACTGCTTTACAAAAAATCTGGAGTCGCTAGAGATTGAACCCGAGACCTCTGGATCTGTATTTATTTATTTATTATTAGCACCGCGTCTTACCACCCATTCGGGTTATACGCACTTACGCTAATGTGTAATGGTAGGGTGATTGTGAGATGAAAT
>CABFVX010001358.1:111994-170781 GCA_902151425.1 Timema shepardi | reverse complement strand
ATTAAATATCACAGGCTAAAATTAAGATTATCACAATCATGGCGGTGGGAAGGTGATCAATTTAAATTAGGACTAGTATTCAATTATTTGAAAAAATATACATGTACACGGGAATTGATTCCGTGCGTGCTAAGACAAATGGCCGGGGTTCAATTTCCGTGCCAAAGCCATCAGTTAACATTTATTGTTCTGATTCAAGTTCCACTCCTTGAATTAAATACTTTAAGCTACAGTACACATTTGTTTTGTTTTTTCCTTTCCAGGGACACAAATGTTTTAAAAACAACCTCTATCATAGCAAGACGCATAATTGTCGAATACAGTACTTTTTGGAATTTTTTCAAGCCATAAACCATAAAGAGTTCGAATGCACATTTTCAAATGTAAATACTACAGGCTAGACAAGGTATGTTTTCTGGAATACATTACACTTGCAGTGCAAGATGTGTGCGTTCTCGAAACACTCCATACTGCAAACCCCAATTCACCGAATGAATGAATGAATGTTAATACTGCAATAGTGGCTGGCATTATTAACACAGGCCAAGGTTCTTCTCAGATGGAAAAGTTGTCTATAGATATGCCTTGTATGGGAAATCCTATGTAGCACAAGATACATCAAGAAGTAGGTGAACACCCATGAAGTATTGCTTCTGATGAAATGATGGCTGTCGCGGGTGAGGGAGCAGCATTGGCTGTCAAAGCCGGAAATGTGGACAAAGAGGGTCGACCAATGATAACTGTCGTGGCTGATGGAGCATGGTGAAACAGATCTTTTAAGAGCAAATACGTCGCTCTCTCAGGAGTGGTAGGTTATATATAACACATAGTATTGAGACCTAGAACTTTACGTGTTGAACTAAATATATTATTTAATATAATATAGTAATCACTAAATAAACTTTTAAAACTCAATTTTGTCTTTGCCTTTCAGTTTAAATTATTTTAATGGTACTGTAGGTAAATATCCCTTACACTAATTTTTTTTTATAATGCTAAGCATGCATTGTTGGCTTCAATACAAAAACATGTGATATACATCGGTGTTTGCAACTCCTATTGCTTTATTTGTGAAAGGTCATCCTCCGAAGAAAAACCTGCAAAAGAGCACATATGCTATAAAAATGGGACACAATCTGCCAATGGGATGGAAGCAGACATCATAGTTGATGGGTTCAAGCAAAGCGTACCAATGTATGGAATCATGTACGCCGAACTTATAGGTAACTTAACATAGCACTTTAAAAATTTAGTGAATGTCGTGACATCGATAATTCATAATCCAGTTATTTCATCGGGCACCCAACAAAAATTAATATTAGTAAATGATCTTGCCTTACCAGCATGATAGTGAATTAATAAGGGGATTTTATTATTTGTTTAGGAAATGTGGACAGCAGTGTCATGAAACGTTTGAGTGTAGCCAAGCTATATGGTGCTGATTTTGAGATAAAAAAGATTGAATGTTCAAATAAAATTTGTCGCAGCTATGTGAATAGGGTAAAGGAAATGGGGAAATGAGGAAAGAGCCAACTAGGTTCAGTTCCTGGAATTATTAGGTCATCCATTCAACAAACAGTTTTAAGAATGCGATATGCCGTAACTAAGGCAATAACATATTGTCAAGTATAACCTTTCCCTCATATTGAAAATTTCAAACTAAAGGAAGACATAAGTAATGGGCCAAGTAATGTTTTTGGTTATCATTTTCGGGGTGGGGAGCGAGGATATTTTTGTTAGGGACAAAAAGAAAGTGAAACAAATTTAGTGAAATATTTGATAAAATATGGCTTATGGGAAGATATGTTTAGTGCTCGTAATTCTTTGGCATTCTATGCTCAAAGCCTAATATTGAACGTTAGCATTAATATTGCAGATTCATTTAATAGTGTAGTTTCCAAGTTCATTGATGGAAAGCGCATTAACTAGCTTTGAGGGGCTCTTATCAAGTTAGCTCTACAGCATCAGTTACTTCCCACAACAAACATTGATTGTAAAATAATAGTTAGTTTACGTAACAAGCTTTAATTTACACATTAATTAAATACATTGAGCTCTGTTTAGGCATTCTAGTCACATGTATTATCATGTATTTGGCAAACAAATTTAACCATTCTTTCCAATTTGCCATTTCAGCACTGATAAAGTGGGGAAAGGGGTTGGGATGGAGGTCGGGGGTGACGATGCTACTTTAACCGTAGTTGACGGTAATTCTTGTTTTTTCTTTATTAGAAAGGATCGTGAAGTTTTAATAGTGTTCGTTGAGTTTTTGCTTTACATTAACGACTAATTAGTCATTGCTATTTTATATAATTATACATCAAGGAATCCAAAAATTCAGGAGTGTAATTTCACTATTTCAAGATGATTTAGAAGGAAAAGATAAAATAAAATATGTTTCCATAAAATTTACTTAATCAGTGGCGCACCCAACCATTTACCTTGGGGGAGGCATTTAATCAAGGCTGTAACAAGAATGAAATATTGTTAGAGAGGGCGGGTTTAGGATTGCACAGCCCCCTAATACTTATATTAATTAACAATTATTAATATTAATACTAATATTTATAAATATTAAATGCTTTTAGAAACTATTAGGAATAGTTTTATGGTAACTAAGAGATTTAAATAATGCAAATGGTATTGAAGCCACTATTTGCGTGTTTTTTTTCTTACAATTGTTAATTTTGTGTGTAACGGTAAACCTTTTGAATATTAGGCTTGTCAGAAGCCTGGCTTTAAAATGTAGCCTATACATTAGACATATCTTCAATGCAAAATATTTTAGTTATAATTATTATTATTTAAATTTATATCAAAATAATTTGTGGTATTTGATTCTCTCCTCATCATAGCAAAAGATCTATGTAAATATCTTAGCAATAAACCAGTGACGTAGCGTTAGAATATTAATTGTTTGAGAAAATATCCCCTATGTTAGTCAGAATTTACGCATCTAAATAGCTTCTGGAACATAAATTCTCAAGTTGGGAGACTAGTTTGTTTCCAAGCAACATTGTATGAGATAAGTTAGGCATTAAGAAATAGTTTAAATGTTAATGTGAGATGGACAATCCTCCTGATTCCCTCTCACCAATATATGATAGACGCTTGATTGATGTATCACTTCATTTTACTTTTATAAGTATTTTTTGCTTTGGGTATTGCTGGTAATGATATTGGTATGGATCACTATAAATTATATAAAAAGTCATGGATGAAGGTAGTTTTTATTTAAAGTAATATATGTAGAGTATCCTTTTATGGTTAATCCATGAAGAAACACGCGCTTCTCAGAAACAATGTGAAAAGGATTTCATCACTAAAATATATTTTTTATACCATCTTTCCTGTTAAATGAGCAACTTCGTAGTATTTGGCAGAAGACGCCAATCCCCTATATCAATAAGAAGCTAACCTTCACAAAACCTGTCGCCACGACTCTTTCTATTAGTTGGTTTTTACACTGTTGATGAGTGGAGAAGAAGGCATGGGGTATGTTATATATAAGCCATTGTGCGTATGTTTAAGGCACATCCCGCCCATGCACGAGTCAGTCAGAGCCACACACTGGCAGTAACAGTCTAAAATAACTTACATTAATATCACAAGTGTGCAGTGATATAAAATATTTAATTGAAATATTAATACGTAGTTAACAGGTGTCATTTAAATAAACCGTGTGTGAATAAACAGCCATCAATTGTTCTCTTTATTACATTTTATTAATATACCAACTTAATTAGTGCTCGAACACTGAGCTATAGACAGCTGCTTAAACGATATATTTTCCGTACAGTGATGATAGGCGCTCGATCACGAAGCTATAAACAACTTGTACATCATCACAGCATTATTATATCAGGGAATTAATCCGTAGTTTTTCAATCGACGCCCAAAGCGAGGCTCCATTAAATCCATAGTATTACGATCGACGCCCAAAGCGGGGTGATTGATTCCATAGTGATACAATTGACGCCCAAAGCGTGGTTCCATTAATTCCATAGTATTACATGCTAGCTGTATGCTTTTATTACACTAGGTTAATTGAATAAGATCTGTCTCTCTTATGCATTCAGAAATCTGCCCATACCACTCTTAGCTCTGACATTAATATTTACTTAAATTTGTAATCAAGTAGATATCATTACAATTTGAAGACCACCTTTGTGGTTAGTGGTCATAGGTTCTGACTACGGACCCAGAGGTCCTGGGTTTGATTCCAGGTGCTTACAGATTTTCTGAAATTTCTTTCAAGATTATCTGGGAAGCAGTGGGTCTGGAACGGATTAAACTCAGACCTGTGGATAAATAAAGGGCTACTCGAATACAGTAGTAGTGTCTTCCGTATATACACCTAGTTTAATGGCTGGAGGCATCGTTGTGCTGACCACACGACACCCTCTATCCGCAAGAGTTGGAACTAATCCGCCAAACGTTTTGGTAGCCACTTGGTAGGTATAGCCTGAATTCGGGCTGATGCCATGAAGTTACTTGTATTACATTTTGAGTGGATGGTAATCATCGTTATGGACAGATAAAAAAAGAGATAATATATGAGTAGGGAGGGCCTCAAAATTTCCTAAGATAGCATACGGTTAAGGGAAAATAATAAATATTCGATAACCACTGTTCTAAAGGCACAAACTTTCAAATATTCCCCTTGAAATAATCCCTTGACGTTTTTGGACAACGGTGGTTTAGGGTTCTCGGCCCCCAAATCTCCCCTGAAATTTTTATGGTACAGTATACCTAATAATTTTCTCAGAATACGTCATTGGAGAGAAGGTATCTCTTTCTCTCATATACACATACAAGGTGATGTGGTGTTTTGACATAATTCGATAATTTGTATAAATATATTAAATAAATCATTGTATGACGAGTTAAATAAAATAAATGTGTTAATAAAAGGTTTGAAGAACATAGCTAAGTTCAACACTTGTGACGTGTCTCTTTAAATAATTTGTTGTAGGCTAATGTAATAAAACTTCCTATACGTATTTATTTATAACCTAATTGATGGTTTGAACGTAAAACTATTACACAAAGTTTGTTATTCGAACAAACATAATCCAAATTTTAGCAAATTTATTTCATTCTGGCTATCTAACTTTCAATAATGGTTTCCCAAAGTAGTATATAAGCTAAGAACCAGCTTTAAATATATTTTTATATGGTAATACTTCATACAAGCCTATAACCTAAATAATGGGTTGAACGTAAGCCTACTGCACAAAGATTGCCATTCAAACAAATCTAATAAAGTTCTAAAATACCTTATTCATTATAGCTATCGAAATCTCAATATATACTACTATGAGATCTAAAACCAAATACAAGCTAATAGCCGACTTTAAATATTTATATTGTGTTATAGTAATACTTCATACAAACCTATAGCCTAAATTATATTCTGAACGTAAAACTAGTACCAAGTTTGTCATTCAAACAATGTAATCAAGTTTTAAGCTACTTTATTTCATTATAGTTATCAAACTTTAAACATAATATGCTTTCTGAAACCAATATATAAATTAATAGCCAACTTTAAATATATCGTAGTCTTGGCACAATGTAATTAACATGGGTGATAGCTACATATTTTAATACATTAAAATATTTATTCTTATTTGTACAATATAACTGAAACTAAATTGTATGTCATTTAATGTAAATGTTTATTCAGCCAAGTGTGGTATACTACTTAGCTATTTTCAAATAATACTTTTACTCACCGGAGATATATTTTCTTACAAGAACATGAAAATAAACCATTAAATCTGTCCCCTCATAATCAAATGGACGACTAACTTAAGCATCACGCTTTGGTCCTTTAGAAGAGGTTTGTTTATGTTCATCCAGTATAGTATAGAGATCACTGGTGGTATAAGGCATCCATGATTGGAAGGGTTGTATCTAACATCTAGCAGCATTGACTGAAAGTAAATAATGTCAACCTATTCCGAGATAATTACACTGGTCAACAAAGTTTTGTCACGGAGTAACTAAAAGGTGATCTAAATGGTTTTTTTGTTGATCTCAAAACTGATTACAGAATTTTTCTATCGCGTATAGTTTTAAAGTTATTCCCAATTTAAGAATATACTGTGCATAAGGAAACTCTCTCCGAACCGGAATGGCTAGCAATCGCAGTAAAAGTTAACAGAACGAACTCTCTACTTTATGGAAAGCTCTTAAAACTTCTCTTTACAACCCCAATCTGTTCCAAGCATTGATAATGACCTACTTTGGACATGATGAGTCAGATATTTGCTTGCTTACTCTTTATAGTCAGGGCTCCTGGTGGTCAGAGTTCGTTCTGTAAACATCTAATACTATGTGTATTTATAATAAACTGCTATTTATTTAGTTCACTGTACATTTTATAGTGTATATCTAGTTCAGTTTACATTTTATAGTGTTTAAAATACCAAGTGGCACAATGCCTAGAAATTATGTTAATCATCCGGACTCTTTTTGCTACATTTGTATTAAGGTGACATTTAGAAATTGTAAACGTGATTTTACCCCACTCATTAAGAAGTATTATAAGCTTTACTTTGAATGCAAAATTGGTAAATAAGATAAAAAAATGGCGCCCCTAAGTTTAGTTTTGTCATTAGCGGGTTGATCAAAGGATTCTTAGCACATGGGTTTTGCTGTTCCAATAATTTGGTGGGAGCCAAAAGGTCACTACATAACTTTACTTTTGTCTTATAAACATTTTGGGCATCAGTTATAAAACAAATTACACTGTGGCTTACCCTAATTTACCATCTGACATGATGCTTGTTCTTCACAGAGAAGAATTGCCTGTACCAAAGCCTCCAAAAAATGCCATATTAGGTGATGATGGACAAAAGGGAAAGCCTTTAGAGCATAGTGATGATGATGAAATATTTAAAACAACTTTTGAAGCTTCTTTTTCATCTTCTGAACCACACTTATTCATTCAAGGATACCTCAATGATATTATCCAGATTGAAAGGCTGGAATTTCCTTCACAAATAAATAAAAGTACTGTATGTGTTTTCAGAAAAAGGTTTTATTTTCCCTTGAAGATATATATATTTTTTTGCAATGATGTTTTTTCTGTTGCGGAAACATTTGGTCACGAGTACAAAATAGACGAATGGCGTTTATTTGGTGATTCTTCTAACGTTAGCTTGAAAGTTTTACTTCTCCACAATGGAAATAATATGCCATCAGTGCCACTAGCTCACGCTTCGGATATGTAAGAAAAATATGCAAGCATGAAACTACTACTGGAAAAATCAAGTATGAAGAATATATATAGAATGTCTGTGGTGATTTAAAAGTTATTACTCTTTTGCTTGGACTTCAACTTGGTTTCACGAAGTAGCCTACTGATGTTTTCTTTGTGAGTGGGATAGCAGAGACCAGTGGAATCATTAACCCCGAAACAGTGGCCAAAACGAACGTTACTAATTCCAGGGAATAAAAAATGGCAATACACCACCTGTTGATCAGGAAAAAGTGTATATATCTCCACTACACTACTTGGTCTTAAAAATAACTTTGTAAATGCAATGGATAGAAGTTAACTTGGATTTATATACTAAAAAAATACCCCAATAATCAGTGATACAAAGATCAAAGAGGAAATCTTTTAGGACCTCAAAATAAGATAACTAAATCAAGACGAGAATTTCGATGGGCAGTTGAGCGAAGCTGAAAAAGTTAAATGGGAGTTTTTCAAAAGTATTTGCCTGAACTTCTTAGGGAAACATGGGCAGACAACTACAAAGAGATAGTGGAAGATCTATTAAAATCTCACAAGACCTTGGGATGTAACTTGTCTTTGAAAATAAATTTCTTGGTTTCTCACCTAGATGTTTCCCAGCAAATCTTGGAGCAGTCAGTGACGAACATGGTGAACGATTCCACTAAGATATTTCTGGCATGGAAAAGCGATAGGAGTCTAAGTATGTTTGCTGACTATTTTTGGACCCTTAGTGTTGATGTTTTGAAGCAAAATACAGCAGAAAATCCTACAAATATACCTATTCACATATGTATCTTGTTATAGTTCACCATCAAAATTTTTAAAAATGTTTCTACAACTTAGATAAAGAGTCATGCATAATATTAGTTTCCGAATAAAACGTTTCGATTTTGTAAACACCGTAGAAACGCGGCCGCCTTGACGGTTTATGTAACTTTTTTTTGTTGGTTCGCTATCTTTAGTTCCAGAAGACCACACCGTATTTTAAAAGCTCTTGTTTGACAATAATAATTTAATTGAACAATATACACCACTTTAACTAATAAAACACTAAAAACATCAACATCCGAACGGTTATTTTCATGAGTTCGTGTTTCAATGATGTAAAAACGCTTAGTAATTGTTTAAAACAAATATGGGTGTAGCTTTCCCTAGCAGTGAGCCCCACCTGTCCTACTGTGGATGTCCTATAAGTAATTTGCGTGCCTATTACTGATAGTTTCAATTGTGTTGCGTGTTCTCCTATGAATAGCATTTAATTTAACGAGATGTTAATATTAATAGCAGCTAACAAGTTTTATTTAAATGAAAAATTCAATTAATTAATATAACCAAATAATTAACGACTATTATTTAGGGAACATTGATTATAAAACTATCTTTGCTTAATTATTTACGATGTACTGAAAACACAGTTCAAAGTCAAGTCAGTGTATGTTTAATTTATATTAATTTTATTGTATGTGAAACTTTTTATCTTGTAAAAAATATAAATACATACTATGATTGCTTATATATGTTTATAAATGAAAATAACTAAACTATATATCGTTTTACTTTAGTTGATAATTTTTCCTTGCGGAGTTGGCAGGAATAAGAAATGTATCAATTTTATTTATTATTCAATACTAGCGCATCCATATAATACTCCTTTTGTTCCTAACATTGGTTATTATAGATGATTGTATAGTTTGCGTTCAGAGACAAACTAGAAAATATTGGAATGTAGGTAACGTAATAAATTACACCATCAACATACAAGGCTAAGGGCGTAGAAAGGTGGATTAGCTGATCCTGACTCATCCCCTGGAATTCCGATGGAACCCCCGTAGGAGTTATTGGCTAAATGTAGGCCTATAGTAAAGTTATCTAGTGGACTCCCCTTAAAAATATCTTCATAAGCCCTTGTAGCCTAAGTATAACGTATAAAAACCAAGATAAAGCTTTGTTCGCTTCGACTCTTCAGAATAGTTCTACCCTTCTGACATGACCAGTTTGGAACTTTTTTTTTCTCTTTTGGATGAAAGGTTTCTACCCTTTTCCATTAAGTCTTTAAAGAGGGAGATTGATAAGGATCATGAGTGTCAGTTTTTATAAATGAACGATATCTGCGCTTGTGTACAATTTAACAAGCATGTCAACATACATAAGCAAGTTTTATTATTATTATTATTATTATTATTATTATTATTATTATTATTAGCACCGTGTCTTACTGCCATTTCGGGCTATACGCACATACTCAAGTAAATTACTTTACTGATTTCGTTCAAGGGAAATTATAAAAATTCTTGATCACGTATATAAAATAAATAATACACTTGTAGCTATTTAATCTATTTCTATTTATTTTGACTTTAAAATAATATTATAATCTAATTTATTTGTTTTTGAAGTAAAATGGATTCCTCTAAAAATACAATTTCCATATAATATATTCTGGTTTGTACTAAAAAAAAGATATTTGTGTTTAAATTATTTGTTAATAACATTACTTACATACTCTATGGATTTAGGAACTCAAAAGTGCATTATCTCACTTATAAAAAATACTCCACCTATCCATATCTTAAGATAGTTATATCCAGTCCATCTCATTACACCCTAGCTAATTCAGATCTATTATAATGTTATCCTCCCATCTACGTCTAGGTCTCCAAAGTTCTCTTCCCATTGGGTCTGTTAGTCAAGGCCCTGAACACGGTTCTACGTTCTCCCATTTACACCACGTGTCTTTCCCCTCGTAATATAAGAGACTTGATTATCTTAATATTTTGAGATGAGTAAAGGGTATGTAAATCATCATTATGTAATCTCATACACCCCTCAGTAATCTCATATATTTTTGCACCAACCTAAGCAGCTTGTTTTCGAACACCCTACATTTGTTTTAGTCATGTGAGGTAGGATACCAACAGGTAACATAATTGTTGTTTTGTATATCTGAGTTTTACATTCCTTGAAACAGGCGAGATGTCAACAACTTGATGACAGAGTAACAGCATGCCCTTCACGACTGTATTTGTTTTCTCATTTACAATCTAATATCGTTGTTGCTAATTAAGATTGTTCCTAAATATTGACAATCATTAAACTGGTCAAATGACATGTTGTTCGAAGTAATCTCTAAATTATCGAAGCAAATTTGTTTTCTCTGTGTGATCGTATGTTTAATATTTTCAGCATTCACTTCTAAACCTATTTCCTTATTAGTCTCTTAGTATGTCTTGCAACAGCTTCCCTACTATTTCCCACCAAAGTTAAATCATCTACATTTCCTAATAGTTGTATTGCACCATTTAAGTTGACCATTCCCTACTTTCTTGCAGTACCCTAACAGTATTCTATAAGGTTAGATTAAAAAGTAATGGGAGAAGTGCATCTCCTTGTTTCACTCCGTTATGTTTTAAAAAAAATTCTGATAAATGACATACCTTCCATAACCTGTCATGTGTGTTAGTCAAACATACCTTCTTTAGCTTGACAAGTTTTTTTGGGCGTTCTAAATAATTATTAAATAATAAAATTATTAACAATTTATGACATTAAATTAAGCAATACTTTTGTGACATAGTTTGTTAAGATGAAGCACGCAAAGCAAAACATATATTTATATGACCAATAAGTACTGCTATAGGTATTTAAAAAAATTCCAATAATCCAAATCAAATACGTACGATATTCAAGATAATTTCTTCTTAAGTTACAAAACCTGTTCCTGTAAATGAAATGTTTGAAACAAGCGAAAACAAATGATGATATTTAAACATTTTCCCCAATATTCATAGAAAAATTGGACTTAGGTATAAAATAAATTTTAATTTAATTTAGCGCTGCATCTAACTACCTACCTTTCGGGCTATACGCTTATAAAATAAAAGATAAGAAAAATCTATTTCTTAATAATTTTACTTCCTCACAAACCTCGGGTAAGGGTTGTGTATGCCAAAAAAATCAAACTTAGCATTTTTTAAAAGAAAAAATTGGCTTTTAACAATTTTTATTTAATTTTGTATTCAGGTATTGTTTGGAATTACAAACAAAATGGCAGCTCTAATTTTCCCATAGAAATATATTTGAGGTTACTTTCAAACTTTCCACAAGTGGGAACTTCCAATTTTGATCGTATTTTCGCAAATATTTGAGATTTGTAATAACCTATCATTGCAAAGCTGTAGTAACATTAACTATAAAAAAACTTTTATTCAAAATAACTTTTTTTTATCAAACCAATTATTTCTGAGATATTGCTAAAATATTGTTTTAATTGAGATCTGTAACAATTATTGTTGTGCTCTTTGGTGAACAGAGAGTTACTTTTTTTATCGATGCGTTTCTTTAATTCTGTGTATTATTTCGTGTATGCATTTTGGTGGAGTTTCTGCAACAATTTACATTATTTAATTCCACATGTCTTACTCGTTTTGAATAAATATTCCCATTTTTAGACAAAGGAGCAAGAAAGTCTTTGCGGTGCATTGTACCAATAATTTTCCTTAGGCCCTAAATTGAATAGTATATTTTAATATTTTTGTTTAAAAAATCATAGGCTGAATTTACACTATTTTTGACAAACTACACTATCTTGTTTACAACTCTGATCATAGAAATTAATTATGTTCATAATATATAATTTTTTATAGAAAAATAAAAATTATCATTTTTATCGCATGAATAAATACGTAAAAACTAAAAAAAAAGTTCTCAATGAACATTAATGATGCAATTTCGAATACTAAGTTTACCCTGAATGTTATCAGCCTTACCTTGAGTGCTTTCACTATGGCTGACACCATAGTGGAACAGAGCAAAATAAACAGTAAATCACCTTTCAGAGTAAACAAAGGGTACAGATAGTAGCGATGTTTGGAAATATTTGTCATCAGGGTGGTGTTATTGTTTTAACTCAGCTTGTGATTCTATGTGGGTACTTCCCAGGGGAGGAGTGGGGGGAATGACCGGTTCTTACTCCTCTTCGTCTACCATTCCTTATTAGTACAAGATAGTGTCAACATCCAAATTCATGGACTTTCAGTAAATGGGAAGCTTCCGAAGGGCTGTGTCTGGGACGAGGTTGCACAGCTCCAATTTCACGAACAAGGGCGTATTCCTGATTATATTCCACAGGAACCTCAAGGCTGCATTAACTGTTTTCCACTACGTCCACCATAAAGACTAGAATAGTAACTTTACACCGCTACAAACTGCGTTCAGTAATTCTGAACATGACAGTCGCAAGAGGTCCTCTTCTTCCTTGATGTTAGGGCATAGTTGGCTCTCGCCGATCAAATTAAGGTGGAAGATACTACCGGGTACCTTGGGGGGTCAAGCCAGTAAATACATTGAGGCTGAGTGGAAGAAGGCTTTAAGTCAGTTGAAAAAATCAAGGGATGAGAAAGCGTGTCGATATCCGGGATCAAAGTCAGGGATAAGGTCATTTATGAATTGCACAAGTATAGTAGAGCCATTTATGCCAAAACAGTGAAGGTGTGTTATCAGGTGTTGGGTCCGATGAATATATCTAATTTTCTCACCCCTGTCACCGTCCAGTTAATAGATCCAGTCACTGGTATAGCCACGTTTAGCGGCCCACATCACACAACTAGAATCTTTTCACTGACTTTGCGTGTGAAACATGAGAATGGAAGTCGCTTATCGAGTACAAGATTGATACTAGACTATACGGATTATTTGGAACTACAATACAGAATTATCCTAAGATAATACAGGATAATACAATAGAAGTGAGTGAAATAGACGTAAGAGAAAGGGATAAGAACAATGTGATGAGTTAGTTTATCTCTATTTCTTCTTTGGTAGATTATATTTTTAAGGAGAGAGAGTGAATGGGTATTTTATTTAATAGACTATATCTGAGACGAAGACGTCTATAGGTGAGCTTTGTCCAACCACGAACATTTTTATTTTAGTAGTCATGTAATTATATGCAGCGTTAATATAATTCTAAGTGCAATACAAGTATATTGAATACTCTCTTGCAGTCCATTTCCATTTACACAAGTTAAAGCATCTATTAATATTATTATTATTATTAGCACCACGTCTTACTACCCGTTCGGATTATACGCACTTAGGCTAATGTGTAATGGTAGGGTGATTCTGAGATGAAATGGAGGACCTACAGCTTAACGTGGAATCCGAACCACGGTGGAGGCCTGGCATACCTAACATTCACAAGATGTCTTGCCAGAGGTGAATGAAGGGTTTGGTAATCAGATAAATCTTTGCCGGGACCGAGGATTGAACCCCGGCCGCCAGCATAGAAGTCTGACACCTTACCCCTAGACCGCCAGGTCACCTTAAAGCATCTAGGGGCGATGCTAATATGAATATGAACTTTTAGTGAGTATAGTGAGTAAGCTATGGTAAATTTTATAGAAATCTAATAGCTATTCTAAATGCATGACATGAGCTATATAATTACTGCATTGTTGATACATACTTTTAAAATAAAATCTCTATTTATTGCTGCTGCCACCTTAGGCCTACCCTGCCGTCCTCCTAATGCCAACCCAGGCCTTCCATACCTCCCAACCCGTGGGGGGGATTCCTATTCAATTCCGTTCGGGTTTCCCCGGCCCTGACCTTGAAAACTGTCATCCGCTGCACTGTGAGGAAGTCGGTGGAATTCCACCATTATCGTCAATTTATTACTCTCCCATCACAGGCGAGGTCAAACCAATATTCTCTTTGTCACGGGAAGGAGAAGGGAAGTACAATTTTGTGTGATTTCGAAAGTAATTTCAATAGACTTATTACTTGTAGATCACGCATTAATTCTACTAGAACCAAAGTGTACCGCAACCCGCGACACTTTTGTGAAAATTCGTCAAATCAAGAAGTGTTAAAATCAACAGAACATAAATATGAACGCCATGGTGATCGGGCTGTGAACCAATAGCCCCATATGTCTTAATGTAAGTTAGTTCTATGTTAAACTTAAATATGTTTATTGCTTTGTTTTGATAATTTTTTTCCTTAATAAAATATATTGTGAAATAGTATTGCATCTTCAACCTTAGGATTATCAAATATTAGTGATTCTCAAACTTTGGCAAACATACCTGGTATTAATTATTAAATATAATTTATAATAGTAATTATAATCAATACATCTACACATATTTTGACGTTATGTCATGTACATTTATAGTCCTTTACTTCCCTCTTTCACGGATTTGTTTAGTTAATCACTAAAGCGCATTAGAATTTGGAACAATCGGTTTAAACCTTACTATATAACCAATACTTGTGTATTTTTTTATGAATACCTGGAAGGGGTACATTGGTTTGGTTAGTTTAGGCAATAGACCCTAAGGGGTACGTCAACGTGACTGCTTACAATGATATGGCTCATGTTTGAGCTACTGAGCAGCTAAGGTGAGCAATATACTCATTCTGATTGGTCAAATACATCTCAGGGGTAGAGGGGTTAGGCATGCTCTGTATAGTAGCTGCGTGCGTGAAGGCGGTTAAAATGACGTCACAGGCAAATAATAATGTTGATTGCATATGTTATGGGTAGATGATGACTAAGTAAGGGAGGTCTAGAAGTAATATGTCTATATAATTTATTATTACAAAAGAACAACAATATTTAATGGAGGTATTTCGATTCACTATGGACATCCTAATTCCAATGTAGATTACATTCGAGTTTCTCTATTATTTTTTAAACTTTTATTTACAAGCTGTTGAACAATATAAATGATCAACGTCCACATTTGTATGTGTTTGTTGCATCTTATAAATGAATTGCATTGAGTTGAACGTAGTTATTTCAGCATATACTAGACATGGGGAAGTTTGTTGCCATCTTCTTATTGACTATTGTGTGTCTAGTCCCAGGAGATAGCATGGAAACATTTCAAACCAGTAAAAAGGTAATATTATTATTATTATTATTATTTGCACCGCGTCTTACTACCCGTTCGGGTTATACGCACTTACACTAATGTGTAATGGTAGGGTGATTGTGAGATGAAATGTAGGACCTACAGTNTTCATTACCAGTCAACTAGCACCGCGTCTTACCACCCGTTCGGGTTATACGCACTTACGCTAATGTGTAATGGTAGGGTGATTGTGAGATGAAATGGAGGACCTACAGTTTAACGTGGGATCCGAACCACGGTGGAGGCCTGGCATTCCCCACATTCACAAGATGTCTTGTCAGAGGTGAAGGAAGGGTTTGGTAATCAGATAAATCTGTGCCGGGACCGAGGATTGAACCCCGGCCGCCAGCATAGAAGTCTGACACCTTACCCCTAGACCGCCAGGTCACCCCAAAAAGGTAATAACTTCCATAGGAAGTTTAACTTCTTTAATTGAAATACTTATAAAAACCCAATTTTATTTTTATAATGAGAATATAAGGTTTTATTTAAACTATATAAGTAGAAGAATTAATAGAGTTTAACTATAAAAATAAAGAGTTAGCAGCTCTAATTTGGACATCAATCTTCCTTAATTGGAATATATTTAATTCATTATTAGCATTCGCCTATATTTTTTTGTTTCAATTAATAAAATAAGGATAGCTTAATATCTTAGATTAGTTCGAAACTAATAGTGATTTATCTTTTCATATTTAAGACTAGCCCCCTTCCCAGTAAGATTTTTTTGTAAAGAATCCTGTAAAACAAAGCTTCAAATCATCCATCATGTAAATATAAAAACAAAACTTTTTTTTTACTTTAAAAAAAAATACAGTCCTACCATTACTGTATAGCCCCCTCCCTCTTTTTTATCCTCCCTCCTATTTTCATCTCATTCCTCTATAATTTTGTTGGCTCTAGGCGCGAAAGGAATTGTGTATACACCTATCAAACAAATTGTTAAAATCAAATTAATTTTTCAGCTTCCTCTATTTTCACTAACTCCACTCGTTTATCCTAATTTTTTTTTAATTTTTTTTTTTTACGTTCCTTGTCACTACATCTATTTCTCTTTCCTCTCACCCCTACCCTCCCCGCCCCCTTCACCAACCCTAATTTCCCTTCAACAACTTTTTTTTCCAACAACTATATAATATACCATCGACATTTTTATGAGGAATAAATTAAATTTTCAAAATAAATTATATCCTATGTTACTCGCTAATAATGTAGCTTTATATTGGCAAAAGAATTTTTAAAATCGGTCCAGTAGTTTTTGAGTTTATCCATTACAAATAATAATATTTAATATTTAGCACCGCGTCTTACTACCCGTCCGGGTTATACGCTTTAAGTACTAATTACTCTAATGGATTAGGAATTGTGAAGGTTAAATTAGAGGAAGTAAGCCCGCATTTGCGTGGAGGGAGAGTGGAAAACCATTTAGGAAAAGCCACTCCCAGTTCAACCGACCGAGATTCGAACCTCGATCTCCCCGTCCTCAGCAGTCGAGCTCAACATGACAAGCGCGTTAGCCAACTACGCCACCGAGGCGGGTCCCATTACAAACAAAAAAAAAATCAAATCTTTCCTCTTTATAATATTATTGTAGATAAATTGATAAAATCAATACTTTTTGTCCTACTTCAAAAATAGTGTTTTCTTACACGTTTTGCTAAGTTTATCTTAAATTTCTTTCTTATAATTGTTATCATAGGTACAGTATTTATCTTTCAATTTATAAATTGAATGATTATATCATAACAATTGCAAACTAAACTAATTTAAAAAATACTTATCACTCAGCAGTCAATTTGTCAATGTGAAAGGAGACTCTTCCAAACAGTACCAGTAATATAAATTGGGACCCTCCACCTCGGTGGCGTAGTTGGGTAACGCGCTAGTTTCATGTTAACTAGACTGCTGAGGACGGGGAAATCGAGGTTAGAATCTCGGTCGGGTGAAATGTGGATAGTTCTTCCGAAATTGTTTTCCACTTTCCCTACCCGCAAATGCGAGTTCACTTATTCTATATTCAAATTTCCCAATTCCTAACCCATTAGCGTAGTTAGTAATTAAGAGTAGGTCTATAACCCGAACGTGTAGTAAGACGTGGGGAAAGATAATTAATACAATCGGGACTCTTTGTTCCAAAAGCTGTCACGGTACCGAGTGAGCTAAAGTGCCGACAATTTAAAAGCGGGTATAACCAATGTTATGTGTCATATAGATAAAATCCTGGTATGATTTAAAAGAAAGTATTATTCAAATCAAAAATGAATTATTTGGTTTACTAATCCAAAGATAAGGAATAGAAAAATAAAGAGTTACGGGAGTAAAAATGTGGGTTCTATTTAAGTTACATACGGCATGCATTTAAAAAGTAAACAGTAGTATTACGACAATATTTAAACATTTTAGATTTAAAAAAAATCATATTAATTTTTGCTTTAATACTAGTGTGCTTGCTATTAGTGAAATAGATTTAGTATTATAATTAGTTTTAGACAAATCATTCAATCAACTTAAAATTTTAGGAACGGATAAGCCTACAATAATTACAATTCCACAGAGATATATTTTCAGCCTTGACGGAGAGATATGATCACGGGACCCCAAGCTGAAAGCAAACACACTGGCAATATAATTCGTTTCATTCAAATATATGGCCCAAGACCGTAAATTAAATTTTAGGTAGGGTATATTATTTTACATCTTTACAACTTAGAGACAAGGCTTAACAACGTTTAAAAGTCTAAACGAATCGACAAAATGTAGGCCAACACATTTGTAGTAGTGAGCCTACCCCTTTATAATAAGTGTTTAGTGTAAACTACAAAACCGAGAGAGTTACCTCACTAGCTGCCACAAACAAAATCTTTGTATGATTCTCCAATTCATTTCCCACTATAATGTGGACGCCTTTCCGCTAGATACCCTCTTCATATTTACACCATAAATTAAGCCGTTAAATATTCCTAGTATAAAAAATTACCAATAAAAACAATTTAAGTTAAATTGATTTATACAATATATTAGTTACATACATTTACATTATTTAAAGGAAAGTAATATTTATTTGCTTAGATAAGTTTTAATTTGGTAACATAATTTTCAACTTTATTACATTCCGCTAACCCGTAAAGGCAGCCGTCTTACCTTAAGGTAGGATAGAAGAGAACGCAAGTTAAAGCCCAAAATGCTGCTTGGAAAAAATAAAATAGAAACACAACTTTTTGGTCAAAATGGATAATATATTGCTTCGGTAGATAGGCCTACATTTAGTTTAATTACCTACACTTAGTTACCAACAGTTCTTGGATATCCGTCATTTAACTGAAAATAAAATTTTCGTGTACAAATTCAGCGACGCCCATACAAATAGTCAAGAACTGTTGAAATTACTATAAAGTAGAACATGACATTAAACGCATATACTGGAGCAAAATTTTATTTATTTTGAGATCAAAACGATTTTTTGCTATAAAAACAGTAAAATTAATTATTTTAAATTCACGTTCTCATTTGATGCCCTCTTAATGAATTACAATATTAGCCGATCTTATAAGCTACCTTTTAGTGTAGTCCGTAATTTTATTAGACTGCTACCTTTCAGTGTAAATGAAGTGTACAATGATAATTCTATTTTATTCTACATCAGATAGACTTTGGACCTGTTGCATCAGAGTGCGAGAAGGATCTTGGTTTTGATAAAAATGGTAAGTACCTATTTTGATTACCATGTGAACATGAAAAAGTTAATTCATACAATGGCAATTTACATTGTTAACTCACTCTTATCAATCTCAAAATGTAATGCGTATGTTCAAACATTCCCACAAATTAGACTAGATACAAAACTTTGGACTGAGCGGACGTGACATTCTCAACGCACATCGGGATATGGGATAAAAAGTTGGCTAACAATCTGGAGTGTGGCTACATTGTATGGACACAGGTGCAACTGGTTCACCGGGAACCTTAAAATTATTACATTATTAATAACAATAAGATAATTAATGAAACAAATAGCCGAAGCTATTGTTAATGCATTTTAGAGAGGATACTACCTCATAGATATCATATTCTGAAAATTGAAAAATGACACCTGGACACGGGAATCGAACCCGGGACCTTCGGCTTAGTACGCCAATGCTTCTGCCTTAAACTATGAGTGAAGAATGACCATGGGCACGGACGAATCCTGGATAGCTCAGTGGTAAGAGCATAAGCTGAAGGTCTCGGGGTCGATTCCCGTGTCCAGGTGTCATTTCTCAATTTTCAGAATATAATAAGATAATTGTTTCTCAAAAATTGATTTTTTTTAAAAATTATATTCATCATGAGGACCACTATGTGCCCATGGTATATTTGAGTGAATATCTGTTTTTTATTAGATTTACAAATGACAGTAATATTATTTTGGGAAATAAAAGATATATTAACCATTTAAAATGTTCGAAGAAGGCTGTTCTATACATAGATGATGCTTGGTAACACTTTTTGAAAGTTAATCCCTTGTCATTGAATAGAGTTAATGGTAATAAGAATCACCCCTTTTCGCATACTTCATTATGTAAACTAGGTAATATTTAAACTAATGGGGTAGGGTTGAGGGAATTTGAACTTTGAGGAAGTGGGCCTGCAGTTGTATGGAGGAAGGGAGGGAGGGTGGAAACCATTTAGGAAAACAACATCAGAATACCCAGTTAGGATTCAAGCCCTGACCTCATTACATCAAACTAGGCAAGATGAAACTGATAACCTTTTCTGCGTGTTCACTAGTGTGAATAAAAATGCCTCTTAGTATAAAACTTATGTTAAACTACAAGAAAATTGTAACATTATAAAAACTGTTCGTCCTTTTTCTTTTACATATTGAATTATTAGAATCTTCAAAAAATAAAGACACGAAACTAATGTAAAGGTTGCTATTCTAGGAACATGAGCGCGGACACATTTATTGAAAACCATATTATTGTTTTGATTTAATTTTGCTCATTTACATTAAAAACGACGAATATGTTAAAATAAATATAAGTCCCTTAAATATGTGTACCGTGTCAGGTATTAAAGACATAGACACCCTGACATTATTGAGGGCACATTTTTCAATAAAATAGATTGACTTCTCCAAAAAATTAACGATTGATATTCTGAAGATTTTTTTTAAAAATTCGTAGTTTTATGGTCCATTAATGGATTGGCTTACATTACTATTATATTAAAATAACCAAAACATAATAAAATACAAGTTCCTTTGATCCTTTATATCTCTTATTATCGATGGAAAACTTAAACCTTCAAAATTGTATATCTTCTAATGTAGCTTATGTAAGGGTATAATACAATTATTATACTATATCGGCGAAGGCTTTGTACCTTCAAAATGTGGGGGTAGGTACCTGTAAATTACCTGAGATCCAAACTTTAACAAATTTTAATTTTAAATTAAAATTATAAAATACTTTTTTAACATTAAATAAAAAATATTCTAATAGTGAAGCTTAACTAATCATGATATTTCTATGAATTATTGTAATCCATAATATGTACAGTACAGTAGATCAACGTAGGCGGCCATTCTCTGTTGATAGGTCTAGTCATTCACGGTATTGTGTGTTGGTTGAAGCCAGCTATTTTTGTGAGTTGTGACGTCACGACGAATATTACAGCATGGTATTGATCATTTAATAAACAAATCTATAATACAAAATTTATTAAAGTATTATTAATGCACTGATCACTATTTTCTTCCACCCGCAAGAATTGAATTCTAGAAATTTGTTTGTTCAAATTTTGTAATGTTTGATCTATGAGTAATATAATATTTTATATATTTATGTAGCCTTATTGTTTTGAAGTGATTTTCAAAATTAATGGATTTACTGGAAATATGTACTAAAACTAGATATAGGGTTCTTGAATCCTCGTATCCTATAGTATTCGAGAGATTCGAGATTCGTAAATATTTCTATAAAATATCTCAAATCACTTGCTAAAAGGAATTATATAGATTTGTGTATATGTGAAAGTCATTAAATCGCAACATAATGGACCAAATTGTATGAATATAATTAATTTATTCAATTTTTATTCAATTAGTATTTTCTATATTTTGTTTTTTCTACTTAGGTTCAGGGACAAGCACACTATCCTTTGCTAGGGGCACTAAGCCTTTAACAATTCTATTAAGATTAAATACTTTAACTATAGTGAATTGCACTTTTTTAAAGATTCAAGGATTAGCATTGGGATTCGAGATTCGGATTTGAGAAATTCATTTTACCCATATTTTGTTAAAACATATATTAAAAATTTTGTACATACTTATGTTTACTGAAAATGCTGAACATTTTTGTGTTGAACAGATATCGCCAGAATATACCAAGAAAATAACGGACTTCCTGAATCCTTATCTGAAACTTATGGCGTAAGCAGTTGCACACATTTTGAAAATAGTAAATTAACTTATTTTTTTCTAATTTATAAAATATAACGATTCATTGAATGACAATTTAATGCAAGTATTAAACTTCTTAAATAATTAGTTTTAGATTATATACAAACGAGAAATATTAATGTTTCCATAATATAATCGCTAGCTATTATAATTGTTCTTTGCTGTTGCATTTTATATCATATACACTAGTTGTAGTTGGGCTTCCTTCCCGTAACCGATTGAGTTCCCTGGCAAAGAAGAAAAGAAAGAGGAAATCGAGAGGACTGCAGGCATCCGTATCGGGCTCGCCCGAATTTCCCCAATTCTCTTATCTCGGACCCGAATTGCGCCAAGAGCTTAAATGTATCCCCCCAGACCGGACCCGAATGGCGCCAACTCTGAAAATAAACAAATATCAATGCAGCTAACCATGTAGACCAGATATAGGTCCTCTCCGTGAACCAGCATGAAGTTTTCAATGACATTGTGCCACCATCGCTGTAGCTAACCATGTAGACCAGACCTAGGTCCTCTCTGTGGCCCACCATGCAAGTTTTCAATGACATTGTGCCCCCATCGCTGTAGCTACCCATGTAGACCAGACCTAGGTCCTCTCCGTGAACCAGCATGAAGTTTTCAATGACATTGTGCCACCATCGCTGTAGCTACCCATGTAGACCAGACCCAGGTCCTCTCCGTGAACCAGCATGAAGTTTTCAATGACATTATGCCACCATCGCTGTAGCTACCCATGTAGACCAGACCTAGGTCCTCTCTGTGGCCCAGCATGCAAGTCTTCAATGACATTGTGCCACCATCGCTGTAGCTACCCATGTAGACCAGACCTAGGCCCTCTCCGTGAACCAGCATGAAGTTTTCAATGACATTGTGCCACCATCGCTGTAGCTACCCATGTAGACCAGACCTAGGCCCTCTCTGTGACCCACCATGCAAGTTTTCAATGGTATTGTGCCACCATCACTGTAGTTACCCATGTAGACCAGACCTAGGTCCTCTCTGTGACCCAGCATGCGAGTTTTCAGTGGCATTGTGCCACCATCGCTGTAGTTACCCATGTAGAGCAGACCTAGGTCCTCTCCCAGACCTAGGTCCTCTCCGCGGCCTAGCATGCGAGTTTTCAGTGACATTGTGGGTCACCGATCATCACTTTAATTTTGGTATGTAGATGGCTCGAGTCAATTGTTTGTTGTGGTGGAGCCAACTGCCTGTTGCAAATTGTGAAATTATGTTAGTTTATGAGGTTTTATATGTTTTGATCACTTTAGGTTGTTTATGTTTCCAGTGGTTAATCTCATTGGACTGTCTCAGTGCAATCACGAGGGGATTATTTATGTTCAAGATTTTGTCATCAAACCTTTTAGCTTGTGTATAGATACAATGTGTTTAGTTTAAGATTGGTTTGTAGTTTATCGTTCCTCACATATGTGTTCGCCTTACACTCCAGTCTGAACGCTCTATTTAGGATAGTTTGGACTTTATTTCTCTGCGTTTTAGATGCATACCTATATACTTTGCAGAAATATGTTTTAACAGGGTGTATTATCAATTTGTAAAGCGTTATCCCATTCTGAACTGACAAGGGATAATTCGGTGTTAATAGTGGATATAAGTTGTTTATTATTACTCTTCCAAATTTAGCTTTAGTTGTTGTATGATGATTTCATGTTAGGCCTTTATCCATGTGAAGTCCAAAGTAATTCACGTGTGGTTTAAAAGTAATATATTCGTTAAAACAGTGTTAAACTTTGGGTTTCCACTGGGGTTCTTATTTTACTGAAGATGATTGCTTTGGATTTACTTACATTAATTTTAACTCTCCATCTTTGGTACCATTGTACCATTCTTATCCCTGGTCCTAACCACCCGCCACGGCGCGGCGGAGGGAAGCGAGGCCGAGAAGGTCCGTGAGGACAGCATGGGGCGAGCAGAGAGGCTGGCCTCAGCCTTCACTGTTTCAAATGAAATGGCATCAAACTACACAATATTAGGTACAGCCAGACGGCATTCATACGTAAATGGAAAATTTTCTTCTTATTACTATCATCATCAGCAGTCGTTCCCCAGTACACCCGGTTGGGAACGAACCTTGCTGTGTTAATATCCATTCGGCCACACTCCTTGTAGGACCAATTGAAAAGTTAGCTGTGAAAGATAAAGAAAATTTATTTATGGAGTGCATCAGAGCCTAGACTCTTGTAGGAAAGCTATGAAAATAAAAGTTAGCTTTTATTTGGATAGTGTATAATCTATTTAAAATCAGTTTTTTCCCATTTAAAGAAATGTATATAGTATTGTAATAATATATTTTATGAGCTTTTAAACTAGTTTAATATAGGCTAGTTAGTTATATTAAACTAAAAACTTAGGTTAAATGACATTTTATGCTTGAAACATCGTCTTACTAACCGTACGGACTACACGCATATGCACTAGTTAGGTTAATGTGTTTTGGGTAAAGGAGACTGAATATAGAAGAATTGTACCCGAATTTGCACGGTAAAAGTGTGTAAGGCCATTTTTAAAAAGAAACACATCCTCAGTACGCCTGACAGGGATTCGAACCCTGAGATCCCCGTCATCAGCAGTTTAGTCTATTGCGAGACTGGTTCCTCAGAGCATTATACCATTGAAATGGGCTATACGTTATTCTTCTAACGATCAAAAAGCTCATTGGTATAATCAATTAAACCAAAGGTGAACAACCTGGTGTCCGTGAGCCAAATCCATATGTCTAAATTACATTTTATTTGGGTTTTTTCACGTACCATAAATTACTTGACCTTCATATTGCTGCCGAAGCCCTTTTCCAATTTGTCAATAACATTAAAGTTGAAAATAAAACTGAATGAAGCAAATGTGTAGGAATAAGTAACGAAGGCTCCCGGTCTATGTCAGACAGATATAAATGTTTGATCACACGAATCCATAAAGTCGCACCTTTTTACAAATGAACATGAAGCTTCACCGTGAAGCATTGGCTTCAAGCAGTATGCTCCATAAGCATTGGCTTCTATCAGTATGCTCCATAAGGTGAAAACCACCCTAAATTAATCAGTAAAAATTGTCGACTTTAGTAAAGCCCATTCTCTTAACTGACGGCGCTATGTTATTAATTGGGGAGTAATCATGATTATTAAGTATTGATTACACATGGAAGTTAGATGTCAATCCCACGGTAAAGTACTAACACGTTTTTTGAGCTTTGTGTGAGATACAGTTATTCCTCACAGCTTCCAAATTCTAGTTGAAAGCGTGTTCAAACGACTTCACATGGATCTTATTTCATGTCCAACTATCAGACCTTTCTTGAATGAATTCAAGACTCTCAGGTATTTATGTCATTGTCATTTCAGTGCAATACAAGATAGAGACAACGGCAAAAAAGTTAAACGTTTGGTGTGAACATATCAAGAGAAAGGAATATTATGATTCCTTTTCTGTGCTCAATGATTTCTTCGATTTAAGTTAGACCCTTTTCTCGTGAGTCTGCTATAACAGTCTCAAGTCATTGGAGTCTCAACAAAGACGCTATTTCCCATTTTATGGTGTGAAAAAATAGAATTTAAGAAAAATCCTTTCCTACATACCAAAAATGAGTTTCTTTCTTTTGAAGAAAATCCGCTTTTTGAATTGTTTGTTGCATTTAGACATTTAAAGTGCCATTTCCTTAAGTACCATCGCTGAAATTTTGGCTTCATGCTAACTCGGTGTACCCTGATGTTTCTAAAAGGTCAATAAAGTACTTGATGCCATTTTTCAACAGATATCTGTGGGATACAACGTTATTAACTCTTGTGCATGTAAAAAAATACATATAAAAACGCACTTAGTGTAGAGCTAGGCTTACTATTGAAATTATTCTCAGTTGATCCCGACATTTGAAAAACAGCACCAGCAATCCCATTAGGTGGGTTATGAAGTCAAGCTAAATATATTACACGAAATTCTAAAAATAACTAATTTATAGTTCAAAATTTAATTGTTATTAGTTTTGTTAGTAAGAAATGGGTTATGTAGAATACTAGACAAATGTGAGTAGGTTTTTAGTTTCCTCGTATGAAGGTTATTAGGGGGGGCCGTGGTGAATTATTATTTTGATTCAGGAGGTCTAAGATATGGAAAAAGTTGGAAACCACTGAAGCAGCTCTTTAGTACTAAGACGTTATGTTAGTAGCTAACTCTAGATTTGTTTCAAATATAACAACTTATGATTAACTGTTAAATAAACCATCAAAAATAAGGCGATGAAATTTGTTTCATAGGCTTTCACAGTCAATGTATAAATTCTGTCTGTCACAAGGAGATCAAGGTTTGAAGCCCTGTCAGGTATATTCTGGGTGGTATTATAAATTGAATTTGCCATTGTATTTAGCCCGTCTACTCTTTCCACAGAGGCTGGTAACATTATTATAAGCAACTCTAGCACTATCTACCCTTTAAATTAGGCCATCAATAAACATAATGTTAAACGTACTAAATATTATTATTACTATTATTAGCACCGCGTACCCGTTCAGGTTGTACTCACGCTAATGTGTAATGGTAGAGTGATTGTGAGATGAAATGGAGGACCCACAGTTTAACGTGAGATCCGAACCACGGTGGAGGCATGGCATTCCCCACACTCACAAGTTGTGATTAATACACGTCTTGTCAGAGGTGAAGGAAGGGTTTGGCAATCAGATAAATCTGTGCCAGGACTGAGGATTGAACCCCGGACCCCCAGAACATAAGTTAGACACCTTACCCCTATACCACCAGCTCACCCAAACGTACTAATTAATGCAATACGGGTATGTTTAAGTTATCACTACTAACCTTTCGGACTCAATTATAGCAGACAACCTCTGATAAGACGATTGTTATAGCTTTAGCCGAAATGTTGAACGTTATTTAATCCGCGTGGCTTAGTTCCAAGAAAAACCATAGCTTATTATGCCGCTATTAGCTTTTTTAAATTTTTTAAAATTAAAGTTATATGTACTATTTATGTATTTTAAATAAAGTTGTGGGAATTGTATTTAACTGAACTTTTTTTTTCAGTGTTTCTTCATCTGTTTCATGGAAAAAAGCAACATTGTAAGTCTTATGTAAACACGAATTAATTTAACAGTATCTCATACATTTAGATTACACATTTACATATTTCAGGTAAAGGAATTAGTTTATTAGCTTTAAGAAATAACACTTTTGGATTTAATTTACAGTGTAAATTAAAAGAAAAGATAGAAAAAACAATAAATATTGTATATATATTTCCACGAAAGATTCATTTTATTCCTTGTAAAATTAAAAAATCTAATGGTTATAAACTATACAAAGGGGATTTTTATTTGAATTAAAATACAACTCAGTCATTTAACACGACTATTTTGAGCTAAAGGTCCTCAATTTTACTTCAAACATGCCCGTAGAATGTATTATCTGTTAAATTGGGGTTACCCTATATAATGAAGAAATGACTTGTGGGAGATTAGGTTGTGGGTCTGTGATAGATTTAATCTGATTTAAAAGCCGTGGGATGATGGAATCAATCGTTTCAAAAATTGACCGTAAAATATCACGAGTAAATAAATAAGCTACTAGAGACAAAAATTTTAATAACACTATACAAATTAAATATAAAATACCACAGAAACCTCCTAAAAATAAGCTTGGACCTACCAATTGTAGAGAATATATTATATTTATGACCTTGGCTCCCAGTATAGTGGAGTTGTCATACGATACTAGGTTATTTGACAGCAGTGGCACCCATCCCAAGGTAAAGGTGTTGCGGTCTAAACATGTAAAGGTTACAGGGGGAAAAGGCGTAAGGTCACGATACACACATTTTTCAGGGCACCAACTTTTATATCTCAAACCCCGCAAGATCCCAGCAAGGATATTTAAAAAAAATCAATTTAAATACAACATATACTTCTTTTAACAATGATCTGAAATGTATTAGAAGGGTCTCATGCTTGTCTAGCAGATGGAAGCACTAGCTAAATAATAATAATATTTAGCACCGTATCTTACTACCCGTTCGGGTTATACGGTTTAAGTACTAATTACGCTATTGGATTAGGAATTAGGAAGATTGAATTAGAGGAAGTTGAACCCGCATTTGCGTGGAGGGAGAGGGGAAAACCATTTAGGAAAAACCACCCCCAGTTCACCCGACCGAGATTCGAACCTCGATTTCCCCGTCCTCAGCAGTCGAGTTTTATCACAAGTGCGTTAGCCAACTACGCCAATAGAGGCGGGTAAGCACTAGCTAAATTTGAGTCGTTATTATTATTAGCACCACGTCATACTACCCATTCGGGCTATACGCACTTACACTAATTTGTAATGGTAGGGTGATTGTGAGATGAAAGGAACCATTTACAGTTTAACGTAGGATCCGAACCACGGTGGAGGCCTGGAATTCCACACATTCACAAGTTGTGATTAATGGACGTTTTGTCAGAGGTGAAGGAAGGGTTTGCCAATCAGATAAATCCATGCTGGGACCGAAGATTGAACACCGGACTCCAAGCACAGAAGTCCGACATCTTACCCCCTAGTCCACCAGTTCACCTTAAATTAGAGTTAAAATGAGACTTTCCCCCTATTATTCATGTACCCTTCATTTATAAAAAGAGTGGAGTTGGGTGGCACGGGATGGAGGGAAACCTTTCATGAAGTAGAAAGGGAGAAGAAATTGTAGGGATTCATTTCTAAATATCTTATCAAGGTACTGAACAATCAGAAACTTGCTAAGGGAGATCCATTAAGGCCAACTTTGTCTTCTAAACTCAACTGTGGATGGAAGTGTTCGGACACTGAGGGGATACACTCGCAACACCAGCTTCGGGCTTGGGCTCCACTTCATGACAATTACAAGAGTAGCGAGGAACTAGTTCCATAAAATAAGATTATTCTGCTGTCGCTTTTGACAGACAGCTCTGCCAATTATACTATAATCTAGCAGAGGTACTAGAAGTTTGTCAGGGTAATGATTGCCTTGCTTAAAACAAACAGAAAAAAACCTCTTCATTTTATTGCTCCCAAACGGTATTTTAGTTGATTAAAAAATTAATGAAAATTGAAAAATTTCGGCTTAGAGGTGCACACGTTCCTGCGCAGAGGCTACAAATTCTAAAATTTATCCCCTCTGAATGCGATAGATATTGCACAATGCTTATGCCATACAAACAAACTCTATATTTTATTAATATTATATATAATAGATTCATAGTTTACTATCGCTGGTAGTAAAATTCTATAGAGCTCTAGCGTAGCTATAATCTATTGTTAAAAATTGCTATTAATGTTATTTTGTGTCTGCAAGAATGTCTATATTAAACTTTGTTTTTAGACAATAAACAATACCATCGATGTGGAAGGACTTACTAACCATAAAAATGACTCTGATGAAAGTGACGCGACAGTCAATGACGAAGTATTGCTGCCTCTTCTTAAGGAATGCAAGAACAGGGAAGGTATTTCAATTTGATTATGTTTTTATTACATTGACAATATAAGCTAAAACCGATTCAAACAGGCAGGAGTTTTTATTTGACAGTTATACAAATTACCAAAATAATATCCATATATTTATACAAAAAGTCGTGTTCTCTTTTCAAAGATAGTACTCGTGACTATAAAATAATACTAATATAAAGTAGTATCAATACTGATAAGGTAAATATGTTTATTATTTTATAAGAGTCCCTTCTTACCAAACTCTTTCTGTATTGGTTCAATTCATATCTCTTAATAAATAAGCTCACATTTTTGTTTTGTTTAAAGTTTGGAGGAATGAAAATCACCACAAAGAAATTTTTAACAAAAAAATCTTTTTAATCGTGACTTAAAATATGGATAGACAAATCACAATAAATAATAATCCTTCTCAAAGCCTTTTACTTCACTACAGAGCCAGAATACTAAGGTACGCCAGAACGTCCTTTCTACCAAAAACTTAGTGTACATTTGCATCAACGAGGTGCTTGAAACTGGATGTCAGTGTACGCATGCGTATTATTATGTACAGTTAGTAACAAAAAAAAAACACATCAATAGCCAACATAAAAAACACCATGTTGTGAGCCCACAAGCGATCTATACCAACCGAGCGGCCACCATCATTAGCGATTATAGTGCCAACATTTTCGGATAGAGGGTGTCATGTGGTCATCACAACGAACTCTCCAGGCATTAATTTCAGTTTTCTAGACCAGAATTACTACTTCTGTACTCAAGTATCTCTTCATTTGTCCTCACGAGGCTGAGTTCGACCCTGTTTCAGACCCACTGATTCATAGATAAATTCTTTGAAAGCGCCTGGGATCGGACTCAGGACCTTTAGATCTGTTACCTGGAACTCTGATCACTAGACCACAGAGGTTCAAGTGAAAGTAAAGTTTTTATTTTAATTCACAAATATAGGTTGAGTCAAATGGGATCGTTCAAGACATACAATTCTTGTTTCATGAGAAATTAAAACGTGCCGCATCCTATAAAACAACACCACGTCCAGGAAGTCAAAGCACAAGCGCTTGTATTGTTTAGTTTCTTATTCAATACGTGTGCATGCGTAGTGCGTACAGGATAAAAATAAAGGCATCTCAGCTTTATTTTCTTCCCTTGACTTAGAAAGTGTACATTAAAATGTAGGTAATGTGTTTTAAACATAGGGGAAAGTAGCCTAAATTGCACCACTTTTTAAAAACCTACGTATAAAATCCAAATGACTCATAGGTTATCTAAAATGAATATCACAACATGAATGAGGTGGTTTTGACTAACGAACTTTAATTTTTCACAATTTTATCTTGACCTTAACTATTTATATGGCCTTATTTTTAAAGATATGCAACTGGTGTCATTTAGGCAACCAGTCTCCTAAATCGCACCATGGGTTGCTAAAATCGCATTTCCACTTAAAATATATGGTTTTGAAAAATAAATGCAAATCTTTTACTTTAATGGTTTACTAATTATGTATTCCAAGTAAAATACACAACAAAAAATTATTCATCATATCAAAAATGAAAAGTCTATTCAAAATTTAAAAATATAAACTATATTCACAACAAATGAACTTAGTTTTATTAAAGAGAAGGTAAAAGCTGATTGATTATACCCTATGCATGAAGATTAAATCAGTTTTACCTACTGTCAAATTTTATAAAACATGTACAAAGTAACTTTTTATTAATATTACAACACTGAATGTTGAACTAGTAGAACTCATTGGTTTAGTAGGCTAAAAATCTAAAAAAAAAGTGTATGTATGTAAAAAATAAACATCTACAGGTTGAAAAAAGCCTGACATTAATTTTTAGGCTTGAAATTCTGTGCAACAATCACATTTAAATCTTTTGATTTTTTTCGAAACATATTTCATGAGCCCTTTTTTTTTTGCATAACTGACATTGCACCATACCCTACACCATGCCTTCTTCACATATGAAACAATACCAATCGTCAGCAACAAATTCAATCACAGCATTTTCGGTCAATGTTAATTCATTTTTAACTGATGCTAAGTGATTAAAATTATTTTCTGGGTGTTTTTGAGTTCTTCGTTGAATTTGTGACGAATTTCCACGTGGGTCGGCAGCTGTTTTATTTTTTCTAAGTTTATTGGCTATTTGAAGATATTTTCTCTCAATAATTTGCTGGAGCTTATTTTTATATGGGCTCGAAGTCAAAATCTCAGCTCTTTGGGCACCTTTTATCTGTATTTTCCCTTGTTTGGCTGTTGGGTGTGGCAAAGGGCTTATATCATGGATTGTGACATGAATACTTTTGAAAGGTTTAGCATTTATTGATCTTGTAGCTGCATTCTTCTCTGAGATAATCGCGAATTCCTCTTGATGTGTTGTGTGTCCAGAAATTTGGAAAAGTAAAACCCCATTTAATCTTGCAAATTGAATAGCCTCAAAATTCTTTGAGTGTGCAGTGTGTCAATCAAGAACCAGCAAAACCTTCTTCTCTACAGAAGACTTGACGTAATCAATAAAATACGTCAACCATATTTATGAAGATTTACGTGTTAACATAGCCTGTCTCTGAAATTTCCACAATACTTCCTGATGGTGCACCAAATTTTAATGATGGATGCATTCTTAGCCTCCTAAATATTATCAACGAAGGCACAAAGTTTCCATTGGCACTTGTTCAACAGATGGTTGTAGTATTCACCCCTCTCTCACCACTGGAAAAAGCACAAACTTTATGTTGTCCTTTCTGTGCTACTATCTTAGGCGATTTCTTTTGTACAGTAGAGAAGCCGGATTCATCAACATTAAAAATATTCGGCGTTCAGTACATTTTCATTGACAATATTTGTCAACACATCAAAAAATGTAAATATATTTTCTTTGTTAAAACCCCTAGCCCTTGCAAAAGGCACATTTTCAGGTTGTCTTAAACTGAGAGTAGGATTTCACTTCATAAAGGCATAATACCATATTTTACCTCAGCAATCTTTATTTATTTTTTGAAAGGATTGAGTAGATGAAAATTAGCAATAAGTACTTGTAAAGCTAGCATCTTAACTTCAGTTTATTGTAAATCCAAATATGCTTTCTTCAAACTTTAAAATGACATCTACGAGTTTCTTTTCAGCTTCTGAAGGTAGCGCTGTTTGTCTACCATTCACAGCCTTGCTGCTACCACGATCCACCCCCCCGATTAACTTTTCCTTGAAAATGTCTCAAAAAAGTATTTTCTGGTATCTCATACTTCCTGCAACATTCATCTAGTTTAATATTCCCTTCTTTAAATTCCATCAGAGCCCGGGAGATATCTTCTGTTCTCCACTTTCCATACACCTTTTAAGCCATTGCAAGAAGATCCTATAACCAAATAAAATAAAACCCTGTTCAAGTTGCATAAATCGCACCGGTGCTATTTAAGCAACCTAGTAGTGGTCCGATTTCGGAAACCACGCCATTTTCTGAACTATTGCCTACCCAAACTACATGTTTGGACTAAACAAATATTTAACTGCAATAAATACTTCTTAAAAGTATGAGTAGCAATATTAATAAAATCAGTTGATACATTATTGTCTCACCTGATGTTTGGGTACCTAAGAAAATGATTAAAATATTACAAAAAATGACCTTATTTTATGTAAACATTTACAAAGCGCAAACGAAAACACGGAGAGTCTCCAAACTACTAAAGCCTCATGGGAGTGCTGCTTAGTTAAATCTCGATTCACTAGGTAGAACACGAATGCACTAGGTTCATTTTTAAAGACAGTGGTGCGATCTATGAGCTGGTACGATATTGGCAACTTTCCCCTATATCGATGTATTGTTTCGATTAACAGGTTTTAGTAAGATGCGGTGCTAATAATTATTATTATTATTATTATTATTATTATTATTAACAGGTTTCCGGCTGTTTCTCTTCCTGTGAGTGGTTATATTAAATTCAAAATAAATAAATAGATAAACAATAATAATAATAATAATAATAATAATAATAATGGCGTGTCTGGGCTACATTCCTCCTAGCCCAGTAGTGGAAAGATTAGCCAGTACTAATGTACCGTTGCCCAGAGGACGCCCAAGTGTACTAATTGTACATCCTTTCCGTGGAGGCTCTTACTATGTCCCGATGAGGTGAGAGGATAATGTTGGTGAATATGATGGGGGTTAGGGGGAGGGACGCAATGAAGATCTGAACACCACTTAAGCCTAGTTAACCAAACCAAATGGGAATTATTACTTTTTCGAGAAAAAATCTTCCAGTACCATCCGGTAATTAAACTTGGCACCCGGGACATATAGGTGATCAGACAGGGGATCTGACCACTATACCATGAGGTTGGTTTTTAAATAAATGATATGACACATTTGTACACACTTTTTAATAAAGTAAATTATAGCTTATAACAAAATTTAAAAATTTTTTTTTTAGTAGGCCAATCTTTTAATATGGTACTTAGATAAACAAGCATATCGTCTTGTTAATCAAAACAAACACTCTTTAATATAAACTCTAAACAAAACTGTTCTCAATATTAGACAATCAAATTAAAAAAAACAAACATATAATTTATCCTCAAATTTTTTCTTCTAAAATATACATATAAACAAATTATTTTTATAAAGATAAACAATAAACAACAAATAATGTTGTTAACATCTTACTTGATATACATTTTGAAGCAACTCGTTGAAGTCGATCTTAAATTATTTCAAATTTAAAAAATATTGTCATTAGTAAACTATCTTTAAATAAACATTTCCCCAAAAAGTAAGCATATAGTTTTATTTGTATAGTTAAATAGTCACCAAATACTTATTTTAAACAAAATTGTTGGAGCCATTTTTTTTAAATATCTTGAGTTTTCTAAAAATAATTTATTAGTAAATTTCTCTTCAACAAATGTTTACCCCAAAACAAATTATACAGTGTTATTTGGGAAACAAAACACTTCCTAGCTATCCATCCACTTAAAATAATCATTACACCGATTTTCAAAAAATCTGGGTCTAAAAAATCACTCATTAATAAACTCAAAACAAATCAAAGTTTGAAGGGTCCAAAAATCAAGTTTGAACTAAGTCCATCAAACGGTTTCATGTCTGTACCCAGGCACAGACACACAGAAAGACAGTCAGACAAACATATTTGGGGACAGACAGAATTGTAAAATTCACTTTTTTGGGGGGCTACATTAAACGTACAGATCCCACAATCTCAAGAAAACATTTTTCACAATATTACAATACTTTATCGTTAGATGAAAAAGTAAAAAGGAAGTGTTTCATCCCAACACTCTTGTTAAATGTTAAAACCATATAACCATGGACCTACTTTTATAGTATTGTGATCATCCAAAATTCAGACTATATTAAGTATAATGTACTTATAATTAAATACTATTTCAATAAAGAAAATAATTCGTTAAAACCAAGATTTATATATATTATTTTTCTGGGTCACTATCCTTGAGCATAAACATAAAAATTGAATATCCGTCACTTAATATGTTCCTTTTAAACTTGGTATTCGTGTTAAATTTTATCGATAGATTATATGACTAGTGGGTCGTTCTAGCGATGGCTGCAGATTATTGTACTAAAATATATGTTAAACTTAGTATTGGGAAAGTATATATATATAATAAGTCCTCACTACCTTTTTAGTTAAAAATTTACTCGTCAAAGGCTATCAAATTTACTTAGATGTTTAGTTTTCGGTGTGTAATTTGAATAAAAACTTAAATATCCCCCCTTCACGCCCTAATGAAAACTTTAAAATTATATCTTCCCCATCCCCAGATCTCTATCTAATCGTTGCGCCAAAACACTCAAGTAACATTTGAGCTAATATTATCTTAAACAAAGATAACTATTTTATTTACCAATATACAGCTATACACAACTCATGGTTTCCATGGTGATGTAAACAAAGAATTCTTATACAGGTGAACTACTGCTCACACAGAAGGGAAAGATGGAAAATTCGCTAGGAAAATTGTGTTTTAGTTTCAGGCCACTATTTTTACCGGCACCCCAATTACCTGATATTTAAAATGAGTGTTCGTTTGTCAAAATATGTTCAGTAATTTCCTTATAATTTCTTTTAATGGAAATGGGCTTATCAAATAATATATATAAAAAGATATATGATAGAAAAAGTGATAACATGTGATAATTAAAATGAGTGTGTTTGTGTAAGTGTGTGGGTGAATTTGAAAATGAAAGTGTGAGTTTGAAAATTTGAGCGTAAGAGACTGAAAATGAGCGATTGAGAGAGATCGAGTGAGTGTGAGCGAAGGATAGTGAGAGTATGTGTATGTGTTAGAGAGAGAAATACTGGGAGAATAGGGACAGAATGTGTGTGGAAGATAGAAATAATGTGTGAGAAAAAGGGTGTTGGAGTGAGAGAGTGTGGGAAATAAAGAGAAAACGCATACGTAAGGGAGAATGCGTGATAAAGTGTGTGTGTGTGTGTGTGTGAGAAAGAGAGTGCAAAATTTAGGGAGAGATATTGTGTGGGAAAGAGAGAAAATGTGAGAACCTGTGAAAGAAAGTTTGAGAGAGAAAGTTAGAGTGGGCGAGATTAGATTAGAGAGAGAAAATTAGATTGAGAAAGAGTTATAGAGATTCATTAAGAAAGTGAGTTTGAGAGAGAGTAGTTTATAGAGAAATTAGGTTTGAGAGAGAGTAGGTTATAGAGAAAGTAGGTTTGAGAGAGAGTGAGTTTGAGAGAGTGAGAGTGAGTTTGAGAGAGTGAGAGTGAGTTTGAGATAGAGAGAGTGAGTTTGAGATAGAGGAATTTTGAGAGAGAGAAATCGTATGTAAGAGAGCGTTCAAGATATTGAACCTTCGAGAGAGAGAAAGCGTTGGAGAGAGCTTAAGAGAAAGAATAAAATAGAGATAATGTAAAAGAAATTATGTGATAAAGAGTGTATGTGAGAGGGAGAATGAAAAAAGATTATATTAGAGAGGGAGAGTTTTATAGAGTGATTGGGTGTGTGTGTATTTGTGTGTGTGTGTGAGGGAGGAGAGTGTGAGAGAGTCTGACAGAGAGAGAGCGAATGAGATTATTGATGTTATTCCTACATCACGGTACTTTGAAATAGCATTCCCTCAAAATTAAATATTAACAGGTAAACATAAGTGAACTTTGTATTTGTAAGAATGTGAAAATATATATATATATATATAGGGTACACAAAACATTCGTACTTTTAAATATTATATACAATTAAGGGGCAAAATGAAAACGTAGCTTAATATATGTATTTGTATTGTGTTACTATCTGTTACAATGAAAATCAAAACCCATTATTTGAATGAAATGAACATCAAAACCAATTATTTGGGAAAAAAATTGAACACTAAAACTCATACTTAGTTAAAATGACTATATTTCTTAACACTATTTATTCTTTATCATTTTATCGTTTTTGAGCTTATAATACATAACAAAATATATTATAAAAACATTTTATTATGCACGAAACAAAACATAGACAATGTTTTCACGAACTTAACAACTTAACCTTTTAATTTTTCTAATTATGTTATAAGGCCTATATTTTTGATTTAAATGCGAATTAACACTAACAACATTCCAATAAAAAATATAAAAATATGTACCCAATTTAGGAATCTCTATTTATATGTGTTATGATCAGCATCCAAAGCAAAATATTCATCCAAAGAAAAAGTTGTGATGTCCTCGGACCAACAAATAAAGATCGAGTTATTATTCTTTTAGCCAAAGAGATATATTTTATTTTGATATTTACAGGCGTGCAGTAACCGTTCCCATGGTGACTAAACAAAGAATGAAAAGCTGAAAATTCTTTGTTAAAATCGGGATTTAGTGGAAAACTGCAATTTTTCCTGACATCCTAGACTCCTAACCGTTAAAATGAGTGGCTGTTTGTCAAAATCTGTTCAATAATTTCCTCGTAATTTCTACTACCGGAAACGGGCTTATCAAATTATATCTAAACATATACATATATATAATAATAAAAAACGACACCTGGCAATGAGAGTCGAACTCAAGATCTTTGCCATAGTACGCCAATGCTTTAACCACTTAATTATCCATGAGTCGTCCAGAGACTAGCGTCATTGTTCACTCATATGTCGAGGCAGAGTCTGTGATGGACGTGCGGAAATCGTCAGCTACATATGAGTGTTCAATTAAGATCACACTCTATCAGAAAACGCAGCCATCTTAGATTTGAGAGTGCTAGCAATAATACAATGGCTACTGTACGAATTCTCACATCATAGTGGATTAAATATCCAAGATATTATATTTGATAATTACGGCTATAGCCACATCTAGATGTCATATTCAATAAATTGAAAAATGACACCTACACATGGGTATTGAATCCGGGACCTTTGGATTAATACGCCATTGCTCAAACCACTAGGCTACATTCAAATGCGGCTATTGTATTTAACAACTATAACAGCTTGGCTATTTAATTCCTCACAAATACATCCGTTCAAACACACGCATGCTTTCTTCTTCTTCTTTTTCCCCTAATTTTAAAACTTTAGTGGAGAGTTAACGTTTTGGCGGCCATGGGCTTTGGAGCTCCTTAAACCCAGAAAGGGAATTACTAAAAATACAAATATATTTATTGTTAAAGGAGTTATTTATATTAATCAAATTTTATAACTCTGCAAGAATATTATACAGTTGATTGATTTTTGTTTCAATTTTACAGGTAACCAGACTATTCATAAATGTGTTCAAGGCTATCTGACCTTTAAATGCATAATGAATGCATTTGACATGGTAAGTTTAGAATTTGATTAGAATATCATATGGTTTAGACAAGAGTTTATATCTTAAGGGTATATATACAAAAATCCAAACTAACCTAGCCTAACCTAACCTAACCTAATCTAACATAAACCAGCCTAATCTTGCCTAACATTACATTACTTGCTCAAATTAACCTAACCAAACCCAATCTTGACGTGACTTATTAACATTCACCAGTGTTTGATGGTATTATATGAACTCACCGGTGACTTTGTAAAACGTTTGGCGAGTATGTGAAATAGTACAAATATTTTTTTACAATCCCAAACTAAACTAGTGTTTTTGTATAATCACCGGCGACTGTACAAACTCAGCACATCCACAGTAGCACATTTACAGTAGCACTTTACAGTAGCATATACATAACTAACTAAATATCTTAACATATATTAAATAATTACCTCGTTTCGTTGGTATAGTGATACTAGAAAAAATGTTTGAATCTACTTTCACCAACTTTTTTTTGGTCTGGGGAAATGCACCGTAATTTGGGAAACCCTATATAGAAAACTGTAGTAAAGCACAAAACTAAAATGCTAAGAAATTATAGCAAATTGTAAACGTTAGATAAATAATTAATTATGGTGATATAATTGTGAATTTTATATGAAATAGGATTTTAATATCGTATATTTGATTTCACTTGTTTGTATTTTATAGTTATGATAAATAAGATTCTTAGGGCGGAGGTGTAGATAGGGTATATTCTGGGTTGAACTATTGGGAAAAACATATTTATTTTCGAATAGAGTTTCATTCAAAATGTGATCTTTTCAGTGAGTAAAAATATAATATAATCACAATATATCGTGTTAGATGTTATGATATTTTAAAATTAAAATATGGTGTTTTTTCCATTCACGCTTTTGCCTAGGTCAACTACGTGCAATAGACTTGACTACTGGTGACAGGAAGCTATGGCTTCAACTCTTGTCGGGTGTGTTGAGAATGGTTTTTCCTAATTGGTTTTCCACTATCTTTCTCCTTTTAATTGTTGGTACACTTCCTCTAAATTCAATCTTACTCACTCCTATATTATTAACGTAAATATTGCGTAGAAATAATATTTTTCTAAAGCGGTCAACTAGAAAATACCACTATACCTTTGGCCGATAAAGTTTTATATAAATATACTCACTTTGCAGTGAGTGTAGACTAATGTAATTCCAGCGTTGTTTTGAAAGTTAAATTACGTTTACCATTTTATGGTTCTAGCTGTCCCATAAGTGTGTCAGAAAATTAAAAAATGTGTGGAAAATGTGGAAAATGTACCTAAAATATTTTTTTTTAGCTCAGGTCCCATTCTTAACGTTTAGCCACAAGAGACCTCCAAAGAAAGTTCCGCACCTACTTTAAAGTTGCTCTGCCATTTTGAATTTTTTTCCGGGGTTAAATTTAAAAAACATTGTTTTTGGGTTTTTCCCGTCGGTTACAGGCTAGAAGCTAGAAGTTTACCAAATTTAAAGTTTTTAGCTCATCTGGAAGTGGGTAAACATTAATGTCAGTGAGTGAGTCAGCCATGTGGCTTTATAGTATAGTGAAGTGAAGTGAAATGGACCTCTCATCTCTAGAGGGTCGTCAATTTTCAGGGAGTATCTGGACACCTCCAAATCCTCCCTTGCATGCATATAACCCGCACGAACAGGTATTAAAACGCAGTGTTAAAATACCCAAAAAAATACGTGCAACGATCCAGTGTGGACTCCAGACTATCCAATGAACGGTCACACTGGCTGCTAGCAGTTATATCCTTCGACAAGTAATGACTTGAGTCATTCTCTTTTTTGTTTATTTATATTTATTCATCCATCTAAAATGAGCACTTGATGTGCTGCTCCACAGAACTACTGGACAAATCGACACCTCATACTGTATGATAATGAACGTAAATAATTAAGTTACCGTGGGTATATGAACATTATTTTCCGTTCACAGAATATATAACAAAAAATCAAAATAAATTTTGGAAACCAAATCGGCTTAGTATGGCAAAACGCTTTAAAATAACATATCTAGCCTAGATTCTGGAAGCTGAGGAATTTTTTCAAACCCTTCAAATTCCCCACCCCTTCCTCGTAGATACACATCTGGCCCAGGGTCTCAACGGTTCGATTGGTTATATTACCATTTTCATCTTCGACAATATTCTTACTCGCTTCAATAGGAGAACGATCTAAGACATTACTTGTGTTAGACTGACTTGCTGAAGACGAATATTGGACTAGTCTACTGAGGATGGTTTTTTCCTCAAATGTTTTGCCACCCTCCTTTCACCTAAATTCGGGTTTATCACCTATAAATTGCTTCCTTCCTCATACCTACCCCAATAGAGTAAATTATAATAAATGCGTATAGCCTGAACATGTATAGTAAGATGCAATGATAAAAAAAAAACATTATTTGGAAGTTAAGTAGTTAAATATACTGCTACTAGAGCTACTAACGTTACAAAGAAGTAAAACCAGGGAAATTCAGTTGACAAAGAGTTTGGAGGATAGATATATTCCTATCATGGTGTAGCTTTAAAAAATATATAACAACAGTTTAATAATTAGATTCCCCAGTGAGATTAATGTCTAATTGAATAATTAGTTGTAACCCCAATTCACTTTCTCTAAATTCAACCTTAGTCATCCCTATTCCATTTGTTTAGTTAGTAAATAAGCGTATAACTCGAATGGGTAGTAAGACGTAGTGCTTAAATAACAAAATAAAACCAGCTTATTGAAAGTTTTCTTTAAATGTGCTATTATGGCTGTTAATAAAAGTGTTTTTTCACATTCATTTCTATTTAACAGTCTTCTTCAGACGGCAGTGGTGAGTTCAATGGATCGGACGCAACTACCAGCAGCTTGAGATAAGCAACGTCTGTTAGGTGCATACTTAATTTATAAAACAAAAGTGATAGGGGTTGAATTAGGAACATTGGAAGGGCAGCACATCTACATGTATCTATAGAATTTACTTCTAATTTTGTTAGCTATGGAAAATGGCATGGAAGGTGTTGTGTTTATATAATATTGTTAGTTAAAAAAATAACTTATTATTTTATTTTGAAAAATGTCTTGAGTGTTTACCAGGCCTACCTAAATATTAATAAATTTGTATTTTTATGTTCCATTGAAATACTATGTATCATATAAACTTATTTTATAACAATCATCAAAGGATTTATATTTTATAAAAACATGCTTATTTCTATTTAACTATGGATTCGTCGGTTTGGTATTTCAATACCTCAATTCCTAGCTATAAGAAACTGCTCCAGTTCATGTAAATTAAGTTCTTGGTTCCTAGGCTCTTAAATATGAGTGTATATACGTCCAGTGTGTTTTTTAGAGTGCAGACATACAGTGAAATGAATACATTCCTATGAATATAGTCTTATTTTATCTGGTTTGAATATAGTTAACTTAAATTTAACCATGCATTGGTTAGTGATCTAACATTTCTACAGTAATTGATGGAGACACACTAGCTTATTATTTAAGTGGAAAACAGTACCAAGAGCCGAAATGATCTAGCAGGACCCGGAAACACTTTGGAACTAATCCATCACTACTTTTATTACATTTTGACTTTCATGCATTATTTAAACACTTTTAAATGTGCATTACAAGATGTATCAATAAGAATTGTGTATCAAATGTGTTTTCAAATATTTTAAATAGTGACAAATTAAAGAATAAAAAAGTTATCTTGAATCCTGAAATTGATTTAAGGAGCATATTTTATGTTGTTTCGTAGTGTTTAGATCTGTGGTGCAGCTACGAGGAATAAAAAAGCCTTACATTAACTTATTTTGGGTGCTACCCTAAAAATCACAATACATACTCTTAAATAAATTATTTGTAAACTACCTTAGAAATATTTTGAACTTACTGAGTTATTTGTACTGAAGTTCACATGACTTGACGTATGGATATGTTAAATTGTGGGGATTCTGACAGTTTTAGAAAACACAATCTTTTGTTTCCATTCAACATCAAAGTTATGGATCACTTGATTTGACGTAAATACCGTTCGTCCCACTATAGCTGTCAACGTAGATGGCAGTAGAGTAAGAAACCCGTCGCTAATGACGGGAAGAAAGGTGGGGAAACAAACCTATTGAATGCAGTCCTTAACTTTAACACAGATAGAGAGTAAAAGTATAATATAGTCATATTAGTTACACTACTGTAACTCTCAGGTTTCATTCTTAGTGTGTGTGTGCCATAAAATTACTTACATATAATACTGTCAATCTCATCCAGATACTTATGGGGCTCGTAATTGTAGTAGCTGCTTGAATAAACACCTTCCACCCACTGAGGAACGGTCGTGCGACGGTTGGTAGGTTTTAAGCAGGCAATCTCTCAATTTTCTAAAACATACATAATTATGTTTACATGTCAGTAGTTTGACCAAATAACTCTGGGTGAATTTATTCTTGTTACACTTTTCAATCCAACCACCCACTCATTCTAAATTGTCTAGTTTGTGACGTAATTTTCCACCCTACCTTGTATTTCTCTATATTTTATATTTTTGTGTGAATAATTTCCAATTTATTTTTGTATTAAATTAAGGACTTCAAAGTTCGGCCACTGTGTCGCTGGCCTGACTAATAACACTATTAACATCCATTTCATAAAATAAACGGATGGAGGGAACAACGTAAAACATTGTTTTAAATAATTTTAATAAGGAATTTTGATTTAAACATATTAATTATCCTTCTAAGTAGTCTGTTGACTTATTTATAATGAACGTCAGCCATGTTTGATTTCAACGCATGCTCAGTTCTATCAAACAAGTGAATAGTGGATCTTGTGATTGTAAAAGAAGAAGAAAAAAAGAAGAAACAAGGCTCGATGTAAATAACTCAAAACCAGCGCGCTGTTCAATTTTGACGGATATAAATAAACATTTAAATCCTTTAAGAAAACATTGTTCACATTATTTGTGATTTATTTCAATATTTATATTAAACTTGTATTGTATTTTATTTTTATCTCTAGTCCATAGCCAACATTTTATCTTTTGTTTTTATATATTAGTTTTCTCTTTGGACTTAGAAGTAAAGAAAAGAACATTTTTAAATTTGATTTTTGGAAGACTTTCGATAGTAGACTGGGTCTTCTTCCTCGGTGTTGATCTAATATGGAACCAAATTTGTGGAGATCCTAATTCAAACTATCTCTAGAGTGAATTAAAGGTTGTAAATTAAAATACAAATAGAAAAAATGGGAAGCTAAATGTGTGCAAGAACTAGACTATCTTTTTTCGTTTAAATTGTGGAAGAATTTGAAATACTAAAATGAAACAAAATTTTTGAATTTGGTCTTTCCATATGGACTAATTCATGGGTGAGGTCAAACCAACTCTTCAACTTTAAAGTCATGTGATTTTTTTTCTCTCCTATCAAAATAAGAATTCATTTACGAGCTTTCAGAAAGACATACTAATGCAGAGAATTAAGTAACATTTTATTTTATGTCTAATTATTAATTTTATTGATTATATATTTTTTTCTCTTCTTTTCGGTTCCAATAATACTATTTTAAACTTTGTTAAATTATAATTATAACTATCCGGAATTCCATATGTAGGATTGGGACGTGGTAAAAAGGGAAACCATGATAAATCCACAAAAGTGCAAACAATTGTTGTTTTATACATTTATTTTTAGTGTAATATAGATTACATTTTATTTCAACAATCCATTTTTATCTAAATTGCTCATGTTTGGTTTTAAGTACTCCCCAGTGGTCTCGAGTATTGAGAGTCATCGTGCCACTGTCTGAATTAGCCGAGGTAAATGTTTTTCGTTTTGCTTATTATTTTTTCTCCTAGATACTAGGGGTGGCCCCCAGCAAAAACACAATTTCTATACATCTTGATGTTAGCTATTGTTGTTACATAAACAAGATTCAGAAGACACTGATATTAAACCAGAAAACTATATATAAAATTTATATAATACACATTCTTCTCTTTTAATTTTCATTACAAGTTCCAGCGTTATTTGTGTGCCACCCTAAACAAAATATGTAGGTGGTCCCGATTCGAGGAGGATTTGACTGAACAAAACAGTTTAGTTACAAAACTTACCATATGATGCAGCTATTTCGGCCAAACAAACTACGTTATCTGTGAAGTTCTCCAACATGTCTCTGATGGACTCTTCCCCTTTGGTTCAGCCTTCGGTAAATCCTAATAAAACATACACAGTAGAATATATTTGGGCCGAAAGATACATAACAGTTGTATTACATACAGCCAGTAAAAAAAAGCATCCTATGTTAATAATGTATAAAAACTAAATTATTAAATAAAGTCACCGTTAATATTTTTAAATAATAAACTAAATTATTAAATAAATATGGGTCATCATCATTATTATAAAAATGTCTATAAAGTTTAGTAACACTGACAAAAAATAAATTAAAGTCATAATCTAAATGTGAGGGGATCAGTAGTTTTAACATAAACAATGTTGTCCACAATGTTTACATACCTTCGTTTACTCCGTCAGACAGTCCTGCTGTCGTACGCCTAAGGCTCATTTATTATTTAATTCCGCTTGAATGTCAGAAGTAGAGTGAGAAAATTTTCAAAATGAGAGGGTTTTTATACAAAATCTCATCCGAATTTCGCCTACATATTTTCGTATATCTTATTGGCTAATAATAAATTTAATCTAGCTTCGTTAATAAATTAGAAGTAATGTACCGTTATTTGATCAATTGTGTCTTGATCATCGTTGTGTATTGCCACAGTGCAAGAACCGTGGCAATTATTGAGGTTAGAATCCCTGTGGTCACTCCATTATCTAATTCTGTTGGAGGAGGTGTGGCTCTAAGCCCTGCTGGTGGAACATTTACTTAATTAGTATATAAACGTTTAGCCAGAAATGGTGTGTGTAATGCATATAATTACGTATGTGGAGGTTGTGGTTCGAATCCCCCTCTGAGGCGTACTGTCACGCTCGTATTTGTGTCGTCTGCTGAGAATGAGGAGAGAGTGGTTTGAACCCCAGCCAGCAGCACTGATGCTGATTTTTTTTCCACTTTTGCACTTCCTCACCCGGTCGGCTTGTAAGACGCTACGCTATATATGGCTGACAGGCATCAATATTGATCGTCTGCAGATCACATTAATTGACGCATGAGTCCTTTACCTGCAGTCGGTATCTCACTGACTTGACGTATGAATATATTTAATTTGTTTGGTATCATTTATATTACCACATAATCAGCAAATATAACACATTATTAGTGAATTGATTTTGATACTCTTTCAAAATTACATGAGTTCTTTAACCATAGCTGGTATCTCACTGACTTGACGTATGAATATATTTAATTTGTTTGGTAGAAAGAACAAATATAAACTTTTTTGCAAACAACATTGAGACCATGGAACAGCACTATATTACGATTCTGGTAGGAAGAGCAGTTTAAAAATACAATCTTTATGGTCAGATCACGGACTTGCCGTATTAATGTATTTAAGTTGTTTGATAAGAAGAACAGTTTAAAATCTGTAGGAGGAACAGTTTAGAATATTCACACATAACTTGCTGTCAGTGCTTCCAGTCGAAACCCTACTATAGGAGTCCTTTTACCGTAAATAATAACTACATCGATAATGACACTCAGAGCTCACGTGACACAAAGATCCATGTCACGGATTTGATCGGTATTGAACATGTATTGATTCCCTTGGGGCCCCGGAAAATGACCGTAAATGCTCTCTTCGAACTTGGAGAGGGATATGTGTGCCAAGGTTGTGGTCACTCATTAGTAATCAGGCTCCACTGTTCTCAGTCTGTGGATTTCGAGGAGTGAGCTCCAAACACTGACTGATTAATTATGGTCCCGAGTTTGAACCCCCATGCCAACAGGTCGTGGGAGGAGTGCCCAGTGCCATGGACCACACGTTCCCCCAACAATAAATAAAAACTACCCGGGCACACTGAGTGCATACCCTGGCACACTAGACCCGACGCCCAAGTCCACTCCTCAGTCTGGGATGAGCTCCAAACACTGGCTGTTTAGTTATGGTCCTGGGACGGGCAATGTCCAGGGTTTGAACCCCCATGCCAGCATGTTGTGGAAGGAGTGCCCAAGACTGCACTCTCCTCTACCTAAACCATTGGGGCACTAATTAAAAACTAATGAGCATGAGGTACACATTAAAATCAAATGGGCTAAACCCATGATCCACTGTAGTGGCCTCTTTCGGGGGGCATGGTCTAGGGGTGAGAGGATGTGGGTGGGGTAATTAATTGGATGTTGAAAGTAGCTTAATTGACATCACAATACACACTCGCGCTCATGGAAAATAGCCTCGGGGGGAGGGGTATGTGGGTGGGGAATAACCGTAAATCAACAGGATGTGGAAAGTAGGTTGATTGACATCACAATACGTGCTCTCGCTCACGGAAAATAGCCTCGGGGCTGGAACGAGGTACCATACTAGCTACTCTCAACGCTTTCAGAATTGTTCTGCTAAGTAGTGGATCTGGAACAGGGCCAAACTCAGCATAGTGAGGACAAATGAATACTAGCTTTAATAAATAAGTAGCAGCTTCGGTCTAGAAATTTAAGGATATCGGCTGGAGGGTTTCTTGCGCTGGCTATATGACATCCACTATCCGCACATGTTGGCACTATCATCGCTAATGACAGCGGCTTTTTTGTCAGTATAGCTCACTTGTTTACTCACACAATTTAGGTATTCTTAGGAGGACGAGAATCGTTGTAATATAAACATTAGTGTGAAAGGATATTCCGTAAATTAGGCATTATATTTTTTGCAAATGGTTTTTATTATGGCAAGACCTAAATAATAATATTTATTAAAGTAATTTTTGACCTAATATTCAGTGGTAAAGGCTAGTTTAGTAGTTATGGTGTTGTTTGAGATAAATCTGGAATGTTATTATCATAGATGATGAAAATGTCAATATATATATATATATATCTCCTAGAGTCAAATTTTATTTTGAAATTATTGGATAATAATTCTGCCTAAATAGGCTACTACAAACATTAAAACAACATGGAAAGTACCTATCATGGCTAAATTATAATTTTGATAGTAACTTTGTGATTAAATTTGAAGTAACTTTGGTTTGGGATAATTTTAAGAATCTTGCTAATTTGATTGACGTGTTTTGAAGATAAATTCAATGGGAGTAAGTCATTACATGATTTTCACAAAATTTATATTTTACGGGAATATGTTTCTAAAGTTTACATTTGTTTATAAAAAAAATCAGTCACTTATACAATATCTACACATTTATCATAAATTGTATATTTTTAGCAATTTTGTTATTTTTTAGTGTTGTAGTATCAATTATGTTTATAGTTTTGTCACAAAACAAATAAGGAAAAAAATCAAATTGTGTTGGTCTAGCATTAGTTTCTTTACTTTTACATGTCATCTTTTGATTATAATGAAAAATATACATTAATCAAGTAAAACATTAAATTAGATCACTTAATATATACTTACAGAAACTTCCAGTATTAATACATACAAACTGTATCTAGAGTAATCATTTATTCATTCAATGTTAAACAATATTTAAATTTGAAAACACTGTTACATAATATCATTACCACTTATTAAAGTTCATCAACTTCATCCTAAGGGTTCAACCAAGCTGACAAGAGAGCTACTGTGCGACTGCATGGCCAACTGGCAAGCAAGCGAGTTTTCCTATCACGCAATGAACCAACAGCGCCTGTAAACTAGACCGTTCCGGCTCGAGTGCGCGCCGTTGAAAAATGGAACCAGTTCTAACTTTCAAGCGCGTCTCTCGGGTCACTCGCTCGGTCGCTCCAGTCTGGCCGCCTCTCATTAAAACCAATGTGTTATATTCCATTTTTTAGTCACTCGCTCACTCATTCAATCTGGCCGTACACTACTTTGAAATATTTAAAGGTATTGTATTTACTGTTTTTGGAGTAATTTTAAGATGTTTATAATATTTTTGATACGAAGGTTCAATGAACTGTATAAGATACACTGAATATTTATTCTTTAATGTAGGTCCTGAGTAGGTTTAACGACGTTGCCGACTTGGAGATTTCAAAGCTATGTTGTGAAGTGGGCTTCACCTTAAATTAAAACACCTAAGCAGTCTAAGTCCGGGGTGGGCAGCACTATCGCCAATTATCACAACTGGTAAAATGGTAAAAAATTATGGCAAGTTGAGTTAGCCAGCTCTCACAGTAAATACCACTATCCTGGCTGCATCTGCTTGTTGTAACTTGTAATAAAAGAATTCTCAAATTTTGCATCAAAATGTCTTACATGTTCAATGTTATCATATGGATTTGAGGCAGCTGTAACTGATTAGACAAAGTGTAAATGCTTTGAATAAACTTGTTCAAACAACATTTGTGGTTTTAAATGTTAGATTGAGAAACATATCTTCTCAAATTTTAAATGAAGTGGCGAATTTCACTGATCATTGTCCACACCCGTTGCGACATTGAAAATAATGTTGCTCACCTCTGGTCTAAGCACTAATACACTTAAACCCCAATGTACGAAATAGAAAGCGAGTGAAGAAAAGGTGCAGTTCACCTTGTGAGACCTCTTGTTTATCTACCGATAACACTTCCATCTTCCTATAGTGAGTTTACACAATCACTATACTACTTGCGTCTTGTAAAAATGGACTTACTTTTTAAAATTACCCTTTCCTTGTTCCCTATTCTAACTATTCGTATGCTACCACGGACTTTATTCATCTACAACACGACGAGAAGACTCCGACAGCCATCTTCGTGACCAAGCTAAATAGACTAAGTTGTAGATGAGATATAAAAAATATGCTTACAAAAATGTTATTCTAAGATAAAAATAATAATTTTTTGATATTGTAAAACTATTTTTAGAATTATAATTGATAAAAATAGAAATCAATTGAAAGAGCAAAAATAAGACAAAAAATTAAGTTATTGATATAAATTATGAAAATAATATAATTAAGCTTTTTTGTCATAAAGAGTATATGGACTTTTTAGCAAAATTGTTTATAACACAAGAATTAAGTAAAATCATTGATTGTGATAGGAAATAGAGATGAGCATTAAGTCTAAGGATTGTGATAAAAGAAATTTTTAAATAAAAGTTAAAATATAATACATGACATTATACAAAAACATTAAAAATGTGAGTCAGATCAACACATATATAACCAAAACCAAAACATATTAAAATACTTGTATTAAATACATGAGTTAAACTTAAAAATGAAATGTATAATACTGATAAATACAATAAAGTTATAATTACAATAAAGTTAATTGAGTTTGTTTGAGAAATGATGCCTATCTTTTTCTAAAAACTTGGTAAGTTTGCTTATTCTTGTATTCCAGGACCTTATAATATCACAATTCAATAAATCATAAATATTTAAGAAACATGTGTCCAAACAACATGAGCTAATATTAGAGGAACAGATAATACAGTGTAATTAGATATTTAAGTTAAATTGACAAAAGTGTGATCATAAAAATATAAAGAGCTTAAATGAAAGTTGAGATCTATTCTTATATGAAAGTTTTAAATACCCTTGTTCCTTTTAATTCTGGAGTGAGATTGTCATAAGTCCGACATGTTTCGGCGCTGCATAGGCACCATCCTTAGGTCTAAATGAGAAAAAGAGTTAACGTAAGTTGCGGTGCAAATATTCAATGTTAGCCAATACAAAGAGAAAATGAAATATTAATTTATATAAAACAGGTGAACTGGGCATCTGTAACTGTGGAAATGAAATATCATAATTACCATAAATTAATCCTGAAATGAGTTCTTACCACGATGAATCTAATAGAACTGAATTAAACTACAAAAATGATTTGCAAATGTAAACAAAGGGCCAGTTTCATAGTCAAATTTAGTACGCCTCAAGTGCGGCGCTACACTAAGTACATGACGATACCTACCTAAACCATAATGGAATGGGCCAGTTTCCTATGCGAGAACGGCCCATTCTATTCGAGTTTAGGTAGGTGTCGTCTTGTATTTAGTGTAGCGCCGCACTTGAGGCATACTAAATTTGACTATGAAACTGGCCTTAAGAAGTCTTTTCTGGAAAAGCAAAGATTAAAAGATGAATGAAAAAAGGGGGTGCGAGATTTAAACCAAATATGTCGTTGTGAAAACCAAAGATAGATAGAAATAGGATTGAATAAATGCAGAATAAAATAAATTCATAAATGACAAGGGGCTTAGGAAGAGAAAATAAAATGATAAAACAGGACGGAGAAAGGTTCTAAGTTTTCTTGACACTGGCCCGAACAGGTCATTTACTACGATGGAAGGAAGGGCTGGAGCAAGCAGGATTAAATTTAAATTTGGTGTGTTGTGGAAGTTTTTTGAGGGTGTTAATAAGAGTTTGGTTTCCAAAGTGGGTCTGTTCATTTAAAACTGTTCTGTTGTTAAGTAATGCAGTCTGGATGAAAATGTTCTCAGCGGTGTTCATGGTAGTACCCTTGAAAGAACTGTGAAGAAGTTTCATGCAGTTATTCATAGGAGTGGGCCGATGGCCGGATTGTTTTAAGTGTTCGGAGAATTTTGATTTATTCTTATCGTACTTGAAATCACTTATGTGCTCAGAAAACCTAGTCGAAATTTGCCGGCCAGATTGACCAATGTAAACACTATTGCATTCGCATGTGAGTTGGTAAATACCACTTTTTTGATATTGGCTGGTGTTATTGAGATTGGAGTTGTTGACAAATTTTTTGATGTTATTATTGGTTCTAATGGCTATTTTCAGTTTATGTTTTTTGAAGATGTTAGTGATGTTGTAGATTTCTTTTCCAGTAAAATTAAATCTTATCCATTTGGTTCTGTTAACGGAAGGGATATTAGCATTATTTAAAGTATTTCTATTGTTCAGTTGGGCTTTTTGCTTTTGAAGGATACGATATACGAAGTGCGAACAACCTTTGGAAGTGGCTAGTTGTGTGATGATGCTAAGTTCGTGCTTAAAGTTCTTTTCGTTTAAGGGTATGTGAAGCAATCTAGAGATAAGACTATTGAAAGCAGTTTTTTTTTTGTCAATTAACGGGTGGTTGGAGTCATTAGAAATAAGTGTGTGTAGGCTTGCGAAAGATTTTGTAATCGAAATTATTCTGATTGTTTTTAGAGATTGAAATGTCTAAATAGTTGATGCAACTATTAATTTCATGTTCAACGGTAAATATTATATTTGAATGAACGTAATTCATATTTTTAACTAAATCAGACGGAGATGAGTTAGGGATTTGTTCATAGATAACCAAAATGTCATCCACATAGCGGCAATAAAAAATTACTTTGAAGAAAGTATTAAGTTGATTTAATATTTTATGATCGTAATGTTGCAAGAAGATTTCAGACGTTAAGCATGAAATGGGGGAGCCCATTACTAGACCATCACTTTGGGAGTAGCACTTATTATTGAATTGGAAATAATTTGGTTTTGATACAGTTTTGAGGATAGATAGTATCTGTTTAATGTATTCAGGAGAAGCATTATTGTTTTCCAAAAGGTCTTTAGTGATATCAACGGTTTCATTAACAGGGACGTTTGTATATAAATTGGAGATGTCTAATGAAAGGAATTTGGATTGAGCACTCAGTGGAACATGTTTAAGTTTATCAATTAGGTCATATGAGCTTTATCTTATATATAAAATTCTCGTGTCACAATGTTTGTTTCCGTACTCCTCCGAAACGGCTTGACCGATTCTCATGAAATTTTGTGAGCATATTGAGTAGGTCTGAGAATCGGCCAACATCTATTTTTCATACCCCTTAGTGATAAGGGTTGTCCACCCTTAACATTTTTCTATAATTTTTAGACATTTTTTTAATATCTTTATATAATTCTTATACCAGTGTGTAACGGGCAGCGTCGGGGGGGAGGGGGGTTGTGAAGTTTATATAATTCTTATACCACAGTGGGTAACGGGCAGCGTGGGGGGGAGGGGTGTTGTGAAGCTTATATAATTATGATACCACAGTGGGNGGGGGGGGGTTGTCAAGCTTATATAATTATTATACTACAGTGGTTCACGGGCAACGCCGTGCGGGACTGCTAGTACATTATAAGTGTAAGGTAGCTATAAATTGTGTTGAAGTGTTTTGGCAAGAAATTTTGTTACTTTGTAGGCAGGAGCATTTTGATAATTGACCAGAGGGCGTATGGTGATATTGGGTTTATGAATTTTCGGAAGAGAAGTAAAATTGGGTGCTATAGGGTTCATATTGATAAATTTGAAACAGTCCTTGGGAGAGATTACAAGGGGAGCATTTTTGAGTGAAGTTTTTATATCTTTATGAAACTTATTAGTAGGGTCAGATTTAAGTTCTATGATGTTGTTGTTGTTAATGAAATACATAGTTTCAGAGACGTAGTCATTGTGATTCATTAGAACAATAGTATTTCCTTTATCAGATTTGACATTAATGATATTATTAGTTTTAAACTTGTTTCTAAGCTGTTTGAGGATGAGATGTTTTTTTTGTCTAGATTTGGTTTGGTTGCTATTATTGATGATTTTGTGGATTTGGTTAGCTCTCAGGTGTCTTGTTTGGCTTTTAGAATCGGGATCAATATGTTTGATGGCTTCTTCACTATCAATGATGTAAGAGTAGACTTTGTCAGTAATGGAGTAGATGAAACAGTTAAATTTGTAACCTTTTAGAAGTGTTGATTCTTCATCTTGGGATAGCTTCAGGTTGGTTAAATTTAGGATTCTTGGATAGAATTGGTGATCTGTTAAGGTATTTGGTTTGATTGCACGTTTTTGTTGCTTGGTGAGATTATTAATCTTATGTTTGAGGGTGTGGGCTTTGCTGTCTACTAATTTACTAATTTTATCCTGAATATGAAGTTGTATATTGTCCCAAATGATAGGATGAATGGATTTACTGAGTTCAAGATTAAGCATGTAGGCTTGCAAATTGAAAAATAGTTGTTTTCGATGCAAGTATGTTATTTCATTTTTGATTCTAGCATTTTGAACAAATTTACTGAATTTATGGATTCTAAATTTATTGGATTTTATATTGACTTTAGCATAATTAGGAGTGATGTTATTGGCAATACATTGGTAGCTGAACCACAAATTAGCGGTGGTCTTTTTTAGGTTAATTTTGATGTTGATAAATTTTTTACATTTAGATGCTTGGGTAGCATTAAGATTCATAAAAAACATAATTGGTTGTAGTAAGGAACAATATATATTCTAATTGATAAAAATAGAAATCAATTGAAAGAGCAAAAATAAGACAAAAAATTGAGTTATTGATATAAATTATGAAGATAATATAATTAAGTTTATTTGTCCTAAAGAGTATATGGACTTTTTAGCAAAATTGTTAATAACGCAAGAATTAAGTAATATCATTGATTGTGATAGGGAATAGAGATGTGCATTGAGTCTAAGGATTGTGATAAAAGACATTTTTAAATAAAAGTTAAAATATAATACTTGATATTATACAAACACATCAAAAATGTGAGTCAGAGCAACACATATATAACCAAAACCAAAACATATTAAAATACATGTATTAAAGACATGAGTTAAACTTAAAAATGAAGTGTATAATACTGATAAATACAATAAAGTTATAATTACAATAAAGTTAATTGAGTTTGTTGAATTATTACAATACAGTAAAGTTATAATTACAATAAAGTTAATTGAGTTTGTTGAATTATTTAAGAATGTCTTGTTTATATTTCAACTTTATAACTTAAATATTTATGAATAAAACGTAAATTTGATACCATGGGAAATCATATCTTGGCCTGCCATGACGTCACAGGTGGACAACGTCCGTAAGGTATTTCAACCATATTTGGTGTTGCTCTTGTATTCATTTAAAGTCAAGGGCTCATAACTGCTTTTTATCACTGGACTGTTGTTAAACTGCACTTTAAAAACTCTTTATAATACCCCACCCACATTTTCAGTCAGTTAACTTTCTCTTATTATTATCAACAGTCCTCCCCTCTACTAGCGACGTTGAAAGCATATGATAACATGCTAAGAAGTTACTATTTTTAATTTCAACGCCTGAATTGGAACTTTATCTCATACAGATTTGACAAAAAGGTTTCAACTTTGTGGTATTCTTATATCTACTTTCGTGCCTTTCTTTGCTCTCTCTATTCGACCATGGTCAGTATCACACTCTTTAATGTGTGTGTTCTGATTCGAGATACCTATGATGAATAATATTAAGTAATTAATGTGATTAAACTGGCATGGATAGCATGGCTGCAATGTTTATATCTTTATATTATGAGCTCCGCATGTGTCCAAATACAGATTAAGATGGCTAACCAGGATTAGAATATTAGTTATGTTTATGTAAGCAAGAGACAATCTAATTAAAACCTGTTTCTGTAAGGGCCTCGTGCCGCATATGACATTAACTAACACCTTCCCTCAGAAAAAATTCTAATAGTTTCAATAAATGTCCACAGCTATATTTTATAAAATACTGTGATGCAGCTTAAATTTGGTGTTGGGAGACATTGTTGAAAGTCGAACATGTCATTTTTTTTATGATTATTCTTGGTCCTTTGCCTTTTGTGTTAATGGTTGATCTGCTGTTTATTGATGAATCAACTGTTCATAAAATGCTTTATGTTCATCCTTCTTTGAATACTTTGCTTTCATCTTCAGCTCATCACATAGAGAGAGTGTGTTAATGTGATACCTTTTAAACTTATAGCCAAGCTCCTTGAACACTTTTGAAAATATTTTAAATGAACAAAAACTTCATTTTTATTTTTTTATTTCATAAACGTAGAGTTCATGCATTTTACTTAAGTTCAGACCGATGGCCGATGGGTAAATATAGTTTCTCAGTGTGCTTACGTGAATAGTGGCTAATCTATTTTGATAAACTCTTTATGTGTTTCCTGCTAGTCTATTTGTAAAGTTTGTTTTATTCTCTTGTTTTCCTTGGATATCAGTCCAAGCCACTCCACTTTTGGAAAAGCTTTTTTAACATATCAGTCAATCTACTTTTACTCTTGTTAAGATATTGTGAATGCTTTGAAACGACTTATTACATGCATTTATTTTTAAATAACTTACTTGACTGTGATTTTTCTACATTTAAAGCTTCTTTTGTTTTTTAACCTTGCCTTAAATCTACGAATTTTTATCTGATATGCTCATGAAGTCACAAAAACTAGTCTTGTGATAAAGATGAGTCAATACTATGAAATGCTTCCAAACATTCCTTCTGTATTCTTTCTGCACATAGTTTTTTTTATTCTTGATGAGAGCAGGCCTCCATTGCAACAAATATTTTAGTAGGTTGATTTCACTCTTTCGATTAAAATATTTAAGGTTTTTTTTACATTTACTTCTTTTCATTTCAGTTCACTTCTGACCTTTAGTGTATAATGCTAGTAATTATTCGGGAATATTTGTAACCACTTATGCTTCTGATATCATCCTAACATTTATGACACAATAAGATAAAGATAAAAAAAAGCTTTATACCTCTTTCTAGAATGTAAATCAAATTAACTAATGATGGTTATGACACACTTGTGTTCTTTGATCAGAATACTGTTGCAGTCACAGATTTTGTTTAATTTAAAAATAGAAAAAGGGGATAGGTGAAGCTATATTTTAATTTCACTTCAAAACCAATAAAAATTAATACAAAATATACAACAATATCTCCTTTAAATTAAATAAACATGACAGTTTGGCATGAGGTCAGAATATAGAACATAACATATTATTGCTGTGTAACTTTAAAAACATATAAGCCTGGCAAAACATGATATGTACCACATGTCAAGTTATGGCAGTAACAGCTCTAAGCTGAAACAACATATCAACATTTGACAACCAGTTTAACTTAGGAACTGTCATATAATCTTTTGACAGGAGATATAAACTATCTTCAGCTACATGAATCGACCAAAAAATGAAAACCGAGAAAATTTTACCATATGGCTTTCATCCACTGAAGTTTACCTTGTATTTGAAGTTGGTGATCAATTTAGACAGAACACCAATTAATTATATAATATTAATATTATTATTATTTTTATTATTAGTAGTAGTAGTAGTAGTAGTACCGCGTCCTACTACCCGTTCGGGTTATACGCACTTAAGACAATGTGTAATGGTAGGGTGATTGTGAGATGAATGGAGGATCTACCATTTAACGTGGGATCCGAACCACGGTGGAGGCCTGTCACTCCACATATTCACAAGTTGTGATTAATACACGTTTTTTCAGAGGTGAAGGAAGGGTTTGGTAATCAGATAAATCTGTGCCGGGACCGAGGATTGAACACCTGATCCCAGCACATACGTCTGAAACCTTACCACTAGACCACAAGGTCACCAATTGTATATTCATTTGTGCATTATATTCATATATAATAACTGTTGATCATGTGGCTTAAGACGTCAGTTTTGCAATAAATATCAAAATCAAAAATACAAAACATGCATTCGTCACTCGGCCTAGGTTAAAAGAATGTTCCTGCCAAGCTTTGTTAAAAAAAATTCTCGCATTTGGCAATAATCGTGGAACAAAGGGATAAACAAACGCTCCAATAGATAAATTAACAAAGGAGTAATATTCAATCAGTGCCGTCACATGGTTTACAATTTACACTCTAAATGTTAAACTTATCTAAACTAGTTTGTCGATGACGAGTGGTCAGAATTAAATTCCCGGTCGGGTGTAATGAGGTTTATTTTTTCTAAATGGTTTCTAAGAACTTTCCTTTCACGCAAATTTGGATACATTTAATATACATTCTAACTTCTTCATCACTATTCTTCTATACTCAATATAGTCTTTTAGGGAGCTTCATGGTTACTATTTAGAAACAGTGTTGTCATTCTCTTGTTTTCTTGTGATCAACCTTCCCTTCAAAATACAACACATTTTGCAACGTTGTTTCATAGATTTTGCATCTGGTTCACTTTTGCCTTCAATGGTGATATTGAGTTTAGCGCAATTTATATTTATGCGTGTACCAGCTGCAGTGATATATATATTTGCTAAACTCAATATTATATATATATATATATATATATATATAGTACATTAGTTGTATATTAGTAAATTAAATATCTCAGTCAACCACTTAGCACCAAATACCCAGCTAGAATATGTCATAGTATTTTATCAATTATTTCTTTTAATTGGATGAAAGTTTATTTTTTTTAAAGTCATATAAAAGTGTTGTGTAAATACTAAATGGGTTAAAGTAGAAAAGTAGACACATTTTTATTTTTATGAGTGTGCAACCAAATTTAAATTTCAACTTCAATTTAATGTTTTCAGATCTATAAGTTATTTATGCTACCAATATACTCACTTGTCTAAGTAATTAGTAGGCCTATCTTGTAGAGTACTTGCTAAAACGTAATCAGAGATATTTAAAAAAAAGTTGAATCGCTTTTAAAGGTAGTGAATACTACGTTAATACAATTAAATGGTCGACTGGTCTAAGACGTCACTCTCACAATAGACTGGATTTATCATGACATGGATATCGTGGTTTTAATCTCGGTGGTTTATACTGAGTGTAGATTTTACTGAATGGTTTCCCACTATTCCTCATCGCAAATGTGGATACGCCTTCTTTAAATTTAGTATTCCTAATAACTTATACACTTGCGTAAATAGTACTTTAATATATATATAAATCAAACGGTTAGTAATATATGGTTCTTAAAAAAGTATAAGTTACATTAATGGATAGAATAATTAGAACACTAATAAATTACTATTCCCAAAACCTAGGTTTTACTGTGTGCTAGATCCTTATTGTCTGTTTGGGCTATTCACATAATGTATCTAATATAATAGGCTTGGAATGAGGAATTGGTAATTTGGAATATATAGGAAATGTACCCACATCCACGTAGAGCAAAACTAATAAACCATTAGGGAAATTTTAGAATATATTTTGACACTGTTCTGACACACTGTTTAGTTATTGATGTTTGACAATAGCCTAGTTAGAATTAAAAACTCAAATATTATAATAAAAATTGGCGTAGTAAATTAATAATATGTATTTTAAAACATTAAAAAAATTTAATCTAAAAGTTTGACACCTTAGCTCGATCGGTAACGTGTCTGTCGACTTCAAGGTCTACTGTCAGAGTCACGATTTCAATTCCTCACATGGATTTGACATTTATCATCGTTGAATAATGAGTTTACCCTTTCATAGCTATGAATTAACGGGTTAAGGATGGGTTTAGCCTCTGTTAAAAAGTCGTATACCAATATAATTAGTTATCTCAGAAAGTTAATATTAAATACCTCAAATAAATGAATCGAAATACGGTTTATCATTTAAAAAAAGTTGTCAAGAGTATTATTATTATTATTATTATTATTATTATTATTATTATTATTATTATTATTATTATTATTATTATTATTAGCACCACGTCTTACTAGTTCGGGTTATACGCACTTACGCTAATGTGTAATGGTAGGGTGATTGTGAGATGAAATGAAGGACCTACAGTTTAACGTGGAATCCAAACCACGGTGGAGGCCTGGCATTCCCCACATTCACAAGAAATCTTGTCAGAGGTGAAGGAAGGGTTTGGTAATGTCAAGAGTAAAAAGAATAAATAGTCTAAGCTTAAATAATATGTTCGTGAAGTTTAAAACGTTGAATCGGGGAGTGGTGAGATTTGTCCAAGTTATAAAATAATTCACAAAATATTTCACGGTTGATGATTATATGAAATGTCAAAATATTTTCATTAACTAAAATGTATACGAAGGTACGATGTACAAAATAATTGATATATATATATATATATATATATATATATATATA
>CABFVX010001358.1:88888-111802 GCA_902151425.1 Timema shepardi | reverse complement strand
TATATATATATATATAATATTTCATTATATATTTTTCAAATTTTTGTATTAACATTTTAAATAACTAATATTTTCGATTTTATTAAATGTTACATACTTTTAATAATTAATTCAAACTTAAAAAAAAATTAATCAAGTTTTGACTATTTATTCTTTACAACTTTATATTTATAGTAATTTTAAGTGCATCTATATTTTTAGATACATTTCTTAATTTACTATACTCATTTATACTATAATATTTGTGCTTTTAATTCTAGTTACTGTCAAATATCAATCATTTAGGGAAAACCACCCTCTGTGGAACCGATTGGATTTCGATATTCAGTCTTCCTGTCACGGCCAGTCCAGCCTATTTTAAGATATTTCTTTCTATTTTTAACCATAAGTGGACTACCCTTAGTTTTAGGGCTAGATATCTAATTCCAAATGTGCCTCTGTTGAACATATGAGAGAACCCTAGTGTACAAAGTTTCAACCATATTGATAAAATGGTTTGGGTTCTAGGCCGAGATACAGAAATACAGGCTCATGGCATAATAAATAGACTCTTTTGGGCTTAGAGGGTCATGAAACGTAGACATCCATACAAATCTCAAACACAATTTTTTTGACGCTTATAAAACTTTCTCTCTCCAAAGGGTTGTGATAAAGTAAAAATGTGTCAGATTATCATAGCTCACTTTATTATCTTAGCTTTTTTTAAATGTAAATTAAATAGTGCATTTTTTGAACAGTTTTTTTTTATCATATCAAGATATTATTATTCTAATCGCGAACATTTTCAACCTCTAGATTATGATGAATTTAACTTTTATGTGTGTCCGAACACAAATAAGGGAACTTTAAAACTCTGTCCGTTCCTGGCCAGAGATCTAAAATGGTTTAATGGCTTTTGTTCAAACTTAAGCTCTCCATAGCATGTAGCAATACCTAAGGATTTTTTTTAAACACTAATCCTCAAATTAAGGTTATTTTATTTATGGGTGATCATTTAAATTCCAATGTAATCGAAAATGGCTATATTGAAGTTGTTTAAAATTGATATCTATATAGTGATCTACCTACCAAATAACGTTGTATGTTTGGTTTTTCGATCCACATTCTATAAATAATAGTTTAATAATGAGTGATTTTCAAAAATTTGAAATATTTTGAAAATGGTTCTAACGATTTTGTTAAAAATGTATATTTGGGTAATGTTTGACATTAAAAATAAATTATATACTTATTTTTTGAGGGAAAATTAATCTGTCGTTTATAGTTAATTATGACTGATTTTTTAAATTTCCAATATTTAAAAAAAAATGGCTTATTGGTATCGATTTGGTTTAAAATAGGTATATCTGTCAAGCTATTAACATTAAAATGATTACACACACACACAAACACACACACATATACATAATGCATTTTCTAAAAAAACATTTTAAAGTAGTTTAATGATTTTTGGATTTTCGAAAAATTTAAATTATTTTGAATATAGTTCTATTTTGTTTAAAATTGGCATTGGATGACTATTTTATATGATCAATAGTAATGTAATGCGTATAAACTGAACAAGTAGTATGAACCAGTAATAATAATAATTTCAATTCTATTTCTATTCCCTTTATTATAGTGCTGGCCAACAGTCGTGAGACCTGTAACAGGCCAGCACTGAGACGTACACAAGTACCTTACAAATACATATATTTACACGAGAAAATAAGATAAACAATAATCATTAAATGATTTTATATACTGTTGAATAGTTACAGAAAAAATAGTAATTAATAATGATAAGAATAAAAAATAGCAATAATAACAAATAACTAAAGAGGTGTTAAAAGCAGTAACAATATGCGAAAAATAAATCAGAATATGTAAATCTATCAATAATAATAATAATAATAATAAATTAACAATAAAGGATTATTTTACTAAGATAAATAAATTTAATGGTAGTTAAAAAAGACCAAATATTAAATAAGAAATGTTAAGAAATTGTACTTGAACATTAAGCTCAAAATATTTATCTAAGAATAGTTTTTCACGGAAAAAACTTCTTACTTTTATGAATTAATAATAATTTTAGGGTAAATGGTCTGAGGCGTCACTCTCGTACTAGACTGGCTTGCTGATGACGGGTGGATCGGGTTCAAATCCCAGTCGGGTAAACTGAAGGTAGTTTTTCCTAAATGGTTCCCCAATCTCCTTTCACGCATTTGCGTGTAGATTACCCGTAAGATGCTGCTTTCCTCATCCTTACCCCATTAGAGTAATTATAATATATTCGTATGAGCTGATAAAAAAGGATAGTTTACAAATAACTTATTTTTAAAAATTGGAGCTTTGTTAAAAATATTTGAACAGTTTGGTTTAAAAAAAAGAATGTATATATAAATATATGTAAAGAATATTTATTATGACTAACAACATTTTGTGTTTTTTTATGAGGATGGCATATTAAGGAAAGTTTACTGCAAGTCTATTTTTTTAAATGTTTTGGGATGCTATAATACACCTTGTGATGATGTTGGTGAGCTTTATTTATATGCGGATTAATTAATTATCAGTGAGCGTAGGCTTATAACATTGTTGTTAAGTGAGCCCAACTGACATGAACTGGTATGACAGCTGAAGTATTTATCAATAATACAAAAATGACGCAAATGTAATTAGTTCTTTAAAGAGTATGCATGACCAGATTAACTTTAATACTCACATTTAAAATTGTCACTGGGAAATATATAAAAGGTTTGTCGCTTGAAATCGGTGTATCATTGGAATTTATATATTATGTTTATATTCAAGACAGTGTTAGGCCAACAGCATTTTGTAGTTTAGAAATATTAAATTAGTTTCAGTTTTGTAAGATGATCAATATTTCTGAGCCCTTGTTGTCAGCAGACAAGTCCACCTGCACCGTTACCATGGCCACTTACTTCATGATGCTTATCAACAATGTCATCGGCAAGAAGAGCTACAAACCTGCACCATTTCCCTCGTATGCTGCCATCTTGGAGTCATATGACTTCTTGGTTGTTGGAGGAGGTTCTGCTGGCTGTGTAGTGGCCAGCAGGTTGTCTGAAGTGAGTCATTGGAGCGTGCTATTACTGGAGGCTGGAGGAGAGGAGCCTGAAATCGCCGACGTCCCAGCTCTGATGGGATATCTTACTGGGGAAGACTCTACTATGGACTGGGCCTACAAGACTCAGCCACAGCAGAACTTGTGTGGGGGAGATGGATGCATCTGGTCCAAGGGAAAGGTCTTAGGAGGGACCAGTTCCATAAACTACATGGCCTACATCCGTGGTAACCAAATGGACTATGATAACTGGGAAAAGATGGGTAACAAAGGGTGGGGGTACAAACATGTTCTCAAATATTTCAAGAAATCTGAAGATTTTAGGGACAACGATGGAGATGCAGACTACCATGGTGTGGGGGGATATCTAAATGTCCAGAAATTTTCTTATCAAGATAAGAACGTGAGAAGTATAACTGATGCTTTTTTGGAAATGGGATACAACTATGTCGATATCAATGGTGCGAATCAAGAGGGTGTCACAAACATACATTCGACAACAAGAGACGGCAAGAGATTGAGTACAAACTCGGCATTCTTGAAGACTGCGAGGAGAACCAGAAAGAACCTCCATGTGGTCACGAATGCGAGAGTGACGAAGGTACTGATAGATAAAGATAATAACAGGGCACATGGTGTAGAGTTTGTGCTTGGTGAAAATATCGACCAAGTTCTCAAAGTGTTCGCTAGAAAGGAAGTGATACTGAGCGCTGGCGCTATTGGATCTCCACAGCTGTTGATGCTGTCAGGTATTGGGTTGAAGGAACAGCTGGAACCTATAGGCATACACGTCATCAAAAACTTGAGTGTGGGACAAAATATCCAAGACCACTCTTTCACCAAGGTCATTAAGATAGCCCTAAGTGACGATGCTTCGACTGTCCCCAATAAACTTGAGGATTATTTCCAAGACATGGCTGCATTTTCAGCATCGAGGGGACCATTAACTTCCATCGGAACAACTTCGGTGTTTGCGTACACAAAAACTAAATATGCAATCGAAAACAACCAATCCCCCGACATTGAAATCACTTTCCTTATTGACAGCAAAGAGAACGAGACAAACAGCTCAATTAGTTCAGTGCTGCCGGTTTGCTATTACGACCAACTTAGCATAGTTGTTATTTTACTTCGACCGAAAAGTCGGGGATATTTATATATAAATTCTACAGACCCTTTTACTCCACCTCTGATATATCCAAACTATTACACAGACCCACACGATATTGATGCTACTATCGATGGTATAAATAAAATTGCTAACATTTCCAATTCTAAAATATTTAAAAGTGCAGGATTTTTAGTGTCAACCACTCCATTAGATGCCTGCTCTCACTTTATTTATGCCTCTTACGATTATTGGAGATGCGTGGTACTCTCGTACGGCCAACCTGGCTGGCACGTTTGTGGTTCTTGTAAGATGGGTCCTCCCTCTGATCCAAACGCAGTTGTTGATCATGAATTTAAAGTTAATGGAGTTGAAGGCCTTCGTGTTATCGATGCTTCTATTATTCCCAGCATCCAAAGTGGGCATCCTAACGCCGTTGTTATTATGATTGCTGAGAAAGGTGCAGATATGATCCATAGCCAATACTTGACCATAGACAATATATTAATTTAGGAACCAATTCAACTGTGGATTTTGCAGCTGTTTACTAACAAAACTATGGCTATATGTCTAAATAAAAATACTATATTTTCCATATCGAATTATTAACTCATGTTTTAAAGCTCAAAATAGGTTAAATTGCTTATTCTATATTGTTTAAATTTTTATAGTAATCTTAAAAAATATATATTTTAGGAATTAAAGTGATATTTTTTTTATCTTTAAGTAGTTATTTTGCTCCCACTAAATTATTTTATATTAACAATTTTCTGTTAACTATTTTTTAATTGGAGAATATAGAAAATGATTGATAAAGGGGGATATTTAATCCACTATGTGAGGTACGGGTGATTGGATATCTGCATACATTCCAGTATATTTTATATTATTTAACGGACTATTAAATCTAACTACTTTATATTATTTTAATATTTTTAACTAAATAATTGATATGAAGTATATTATGTTTAGAGTGAAATCCACCATTTAAAAAAACTTAAAAAGGCACTGCCCACTCATGCATTTATCAAAGTATCAAGTAGTTTAAAATGTCCTTAAGGTTTGCTCATTTATAGGTAGTCCTTGGATCCCAATAACATGTTAAACCCACATTTATTATTTGTATACATCCTTTGTAACAATTTTGGTTTGAGAATATTACAACTGTATCGTATTATATTTAAATTAAATTAATCAAAAATAGCTTAAACTTAAACAAACTTATTGTTAGATACATAGATTTTATTTTAAAACACCTTGCTTTGTTTTACAATTTAAAAAAACTCGTATATGATAGACTTTTAATGTAATGCTATAAGAATATATATCGAGGTTTTGTTGCAAATAATGAGAATGATCTTTTATTTTTTTAGCACCACTTCTATCTACCCCTTCAGGATACACGCCTATGTACTAATTACGATAATGTATTGAGAATGAGGAAGGTCGAATTTAAAGGAAATTTACCCGCATTTTCGTGAATGGAGAGTGGCAAACCATTTAGGGAAAACCGCCCTCAGTACATGAAACTGGGATCGAACCCCTATCTTCCCATCTTCAGCAGTCGAGTCTATTGGAAAAATAGCGCTTTAGACCATGCGGATTTATTGTGCTTGTTGTAAATTAGTTCTTTATCTTTTCATTTGCAAAAAACAAAAACAAAAAACTCTAAAAAGTTGTTTTAAGAAATTACAAATACATTTAATAAGCATTTATCGAATTGATCTTATGTTTTACCAAGAATTCATAGTAAATTATTCTAACTAACCAATTCTAAACATTAGAAGCATTACGTTCTGAATTGACTACAAATTTAGTAACATTTTATAATTTACTTTATTGGGTAATTTAAATTCGGTACAGCCGTAAGTATATATAGATATTACTTAAAAATAGATTAGCAAATAAGATTCTTCTCCTGATATTTTGGAATAAAAGAAGGTCTAGATAACAGTTATAGATTTTCAAGAAGCGAATAATTTAAGTGGCACGTAAAGAATGTAGTGTAGCCTACTCTAAGCGGCTAGCAAAGTTCTGTATATTGTTTCGTTGGACATTGATTTGGACTTAATTTAAGTTTATTTAGATATTAAAAGTTCCAAAATAAGTTTGAAATCAGTTTATATTAGACCGAAACAATGAGCGCTATTCATATAATATGACTTAGGCCCTACTAATAAAAATTGTATTACTTACCAAATCACTTTAACAAAATTTTAACAAACAATTGAGTTTAATAGAAATAAATATATATATATATATATATATATAATGTATAGATATATAACATTGTATTTATATAAATAAATATATTATAATATATATGTTACAGTAAAAGTAGATTCTCCAGTAAGAGTCGACTCGGCCTAGGTAAAGTCGTCTCTAACTGGTCTTTTTGGTAAAAGTTGATTAAAAGCGAAAAGTTATGAATTTAGATCAACATTTACTAGTCAGAGTTGACTGTACCTAGAGAAAGTATACTCTTACTACCTTCAGTTAGTAAAAGTTGACTTTTTGCAAGGAAACGGTCTACTACCTAATAAAAAACAAACAAAAAAGCAAAACCTTTATAATACAAAGAGAGATATAAATATTTATTATTTATTACAGCAAGGTAAAGATTTAACCTAACTTAACCTAACCTAACCTAACCTAACTGGAGAGCAACATTCGGACGAGTGATCAAAGAAAACAACAGTAAACAAATAGAGCTGGGATATTCAAAACAGTTGCATGTGGAGAGCAACATCGCGGAATCAACTTTTACTCAACCACAGCAGGCATAGTTAAACTCTTCCTAGGAAAAATTGATCTGTTTATTCTCTGTTTATTCTCAATCAACTTTTGCTGATACTTTTAGTAGGAGTCGACTTTACCTAGGCCGAGTCAACTCTCCCTAACAATATACTTTTCCTGTAACATATACAAAGTAAAGTGACGCAGTGGTAAAATAGCTTGGATAGCTCAGCAGGAATAGCAGTTAGGGCGTGAAGCTGGTGGACCAGGGTTCAAATTATTGTCAGGGTACCATTATTATAAACTCGCACATGGCCTCTGTCTAAAGGTCCTATGAAAAGAGAGGTTATATTAACAAATATACTAATTTACTTTATATTTTACTCATTCATCTATAATTAGTGGATATAATGCACTTTAAAGGATGCACGGTTTGAATTATTGGAAATTAACTTAACCTAAAAAATCACATGCAATCCACATTGTGCAAATACATTCAATATCTGGCTAATAGTACTAACCAAGGACCTGTAGATGCCAGAGCTCTACGCACGTATATCGAAGAGAACACTCTGTCCTCAGCAGCCCAAATTTACACACTTTACCTTTAAAGGTAGCAGTAGTACCTTGGCCTACACACCATGACCCTATCTTATATCATAGCGGAATAAGACAAGGTAAGCTTGCTACTTTACAGGGTAGACTAAGGGTATTTAAAATAGATAGAAACGTTTATAAGTCATTTATATTTGATAAACATGTTTATAAAACATAATGGTGTACAGAAATTATTGTTGTGAAACTAGTAAGGAATATATAATTATTTTTATAAGATATAATTATATTACACTTAATTAGGTTTCAACGTTTGTCATCCTTAGTACATTAGCGTAAATAATACATATTTTGCGTCTAATCGGGATGAGTAGCAAGATTTAGAGATAAAAAAGACCTATTTATACATAAACTACAGTAGCCCCATGCTTTCTTTGGTGCTGACTGACAGCTCACAGCTGACTTCTGACAGTCAACATTCAGATATATACCTAAATTTTGAACGTCAGAAGTGACAGTTGCTAAACACATGTTTTTGCAGATCATATGGTTTGGCGTTGGGTTACATAATTTGGTCTGGTAACTTTTCAAAGCCGTCAGCTCTCAGCTGTTAGCTGTCAGTCAGTACCAAAGATGTCATGGGGCTACTGTACCTTTTGTCAGTGTTGGTTGTTTTTTTACCTTTATTTCGTGCACCTTCTAAAAGGTTGTTCTGATGACAGCATGACTCTAGTAGCTACCGGATGGACACTAGAGGCCATATGGCTCGTCAGTCGTACAGATAGAGGGACCAGAGGATGAAGCGGAGAGAAACAGGGCCATCTCGCCTGCCGGTCGGTTGGGCAAGTGATACCACTGGGAGATATTGCAGAGCTGTTGTGCCGCTGACATGATGAGGGTATACCGGCATGGGGTGCTGCTTGGGGTGCTGCTAGGGGTGATGGCAATGGTGGTGGGTGGCTGGGAGATCAAGTGGAACGACACAGACATACCAGGTAAAGTGAAGACTAGGCCACAGCCATTCTTTGTGAGTTAATACTTGAGTTGTTACCATTAGGGATGCGGTATCGAAATAAAAGTATCGATTCTGTACTCTTTTAAAGTATTGGAAGAAAAATATCGATATCCTACTAGATCGAAAGAAAAGTATCGATTACAGTAAGTATTGGTATCGACATTTTAATGGAGAATTTTTTTATCAATTAATAATTTCAACATTTACATGGTAATAATAATTTGTATTTTCATATCTATTAAACACTGAAAATGATAATTATTTATTCATATTATAGTGTATTTAGGTCTATCGCTTCCATGTTATGTGTTTGAACATGGAAGGTATGTTAGATAGTATTGTATAATGAATATTATAAAAAGTAAAAGTATCGAGTAAATAAATACTGGTATCGAAAGGAAAATATCAGTATTAGTTAAGTATCGACACTATTTTTCACATTCCTAGTTACCATTCTTAGAGAGATATTATTTTGCTAGTAACAATTAATTATTGGTAAGTTATTATTCTGTTAGTAACCATTCTTGGTAAGTTTTAATTCGGTTAGAAGCAATTTTTTTGCGAGTTATTATTTGTTTTATGAAATTTTTAGATAGTGTACCTGCAATTTCAACATAAACTAGTTTTAGGTTAAGATTTAGAAAATAATGAGTCGCACCCATGCTAGCAAACTAGTGTAAGTCTACTTTATTAATTATCCAAGTCAAATGGTTTGTAACAAAGCCTAGCGATATTTAATATATTTATGTGAAATGAAGTTTGAGTGTTAAATGATTGTAATATATTTTTTAGGTGACCTGGTGGTCTAGGGGTAAGGTGTCAGACTTATGTGCTGGCGGCCGGGGTTCAATCCTCGGTCCCGGCACAGATTTATCTGATTACCAAACCCTTCCTCCACCTCTGACAAGATATCTTGTGAATGTGGAGAATGACAGGTCTCCACCGTGGTTCGGATACCACGTTAAACTGTAGGTCCTCCATTTCATCTTACAATCAACCTACCATTACACATTAGCGTAAGTGCGTATAACCCGAACGGGTAGTAAGACGTGGTGCTAATAATAATAATAAATATATTTTATTCGATCACAGGTATATTTTAGATTATTTTTCCCCTAATCGAGATTACATTTAACATCATTTTTGCTAACTGATTTATTTAAGGAGCATATACATGGTATAGGTATTTTTTATATAAAGTGCACCAATATTTACGTAGAACATGGATAATAAAATCACAGTGATCAATCCTATGAGACCCACCTCGGCGACGTAGTTGGCTAATGCACTGGTTTCTTGTTGGACTAGACTGCCAAGGATGGGGAGATAAAGTTTCGAATCTCAATCAGATGAGCTGGGGTTGGTTTTTCTAAATTGCCATCCACTCTCACTCCCCTCAAGTGTGTGCTAACTTCATCTAAATTCAACCTTACATATTCCTAACCCATTAACGTAATTAGTATTTAAGCGTATAACGTGAACTGGTGGTAAACCGTGGTGCTATGATTTAATATAATTTTAAAAATCCTATGAGGAGTGCCCCTGCCTTCCACGTTCTTCCCCCCACTGCCCTCGGTCAAAATTTGAACTTAAAATTCCGCCAAAGATGCTCCAGCACATTAAGAGCCTTACGTCATAGCCCGTGAACAAAGTGGTGCGGGCAGTATTTTAATTAATGTTACTCTTAATTCCCTAAAGAAAAGAAATATTTTAGTACACTTGTACTTATTTTGTCATAATCTTTAGTGAAGTTGGGAATCCAAATTTCAAAACACCTTTTAAAAGGTTAACAAGCCTTTTAAAATGTTTCACCGTAAAAACCAATATATTATATGACAATTTTTGCGGATAGGTATTTTAATTCCAAAAATGAAAGAAAATATTTCTTTTTTGGCCACTTATTTGTACCCATTCGGGCTCTACGCCTACGTACTAATTAAACTAATGTGTTAAGGAATATGAAGGTTTAATTTATAGGAAGTGTACCCACATTTGCATGGAGTGATAATGAGAACCATTTGGGAAATTACTTCCTTCAGTGCACCCAACTGGAATTGAGCCCTGATCTCTTTGCCTTTGGCAGTGTAGTCTATTGCAAGAGTAGTGTCTTAGACCATGAGGCCACTGAAGAGGGTAAAATATATTGTTATTTATATAGTAAACCAATACTGAAATACTCATTTTGAACCAATTGTTTAGAGCTATTTTCGACCAATTTAAATCATCAGTCATTTTTAAAATAGCCTTAATTTTTGAAAAATATTATAATTTGTAGTAAGGTACATTAATAAATTGTAGTTATAATAATAGAATTCAATACAAAGAATATTACAATGTGAGGTAGAAAAATATGTTTTAATTAGCACTGAGTCTGAGATCAATTGAGAGTTAAGATATGAAAACTGTTTTTAATATATAAGAAGCAATTAATATAGACATTATTAAAATCAATATTTAACAAGATTACAAATGTAATTTTCCTAAATTATTATAATAATTTGATGTAATGAATAGTAAAATATGGAATAGAAAATATGTTTAAGTGGACTGAGTCTAATATTAATTTAGGATTAAGATATAAATGCAGGCTTAATAACTAAGAAGCTATTGACATTGACAATGTTACACAATTCACAATATGACAAAATTAATAAAAATAATATTACAAGTGATGTAAAAGCAATGATTTGAATGTAGAGTAGATAAGTAGTTTAATAGATATTAATCTTAGATTTCAGAATACCGTTAGATAACTGTCCTTCACAAATTCTAAAAAATCTTAACATATTAAAAATGTTAGTCATTTCATATATAATATACAAGTAAACATGTTAAAATACATGTACCATAAACACATGAGTCAAATTAAAGTTAAATACACATTTTGATGAAAATTGTTAAGTTATAAGTTGAAGTAGAACAGTTATCAAATGGGAGAGAATAAATTAAATTGAAGTGAGTTGAAAATTGAATTCTATTCTATTAGCCTTATTACTTTTATGGATGGATTCCAAATTACAATTAGTTCTATGTTTTTAAAGTATTGTAACCAAATATCAAGTTTTAAATAAATCAATCAAATGGTTTTGGTTGTAACTCAGGAAACAGACATACGTGGGATTAGAACATACTGTTGTAAGAATAATATTTCGAGTCCAGGGGCCCACAGATCATAAAGATCCATCATTATCTCGAGAACAAACATTTTACCCGATTACATTATGTTTTCTACATAATACAGTAAATGTCAAGAAACCATCTTTTATATACATATATGTATATTGTATATTATATATAAAATAATATATTATAATAATATATTGTATATATAAAATATATAATATATATTCTAAAAATCAGCAGCTGTTTGCATCTCATTCTCAATTTAAAACCATTTCGATCTTTTAAAAGACAAAATTTCATTTCAATTTCAATAAACTTAAAAATAAGTCACTATTTGACGAACCGAGACTATCGATTTATCCATTGTGTGGGACTTAGTCCCTATTCACCAGTTGAACTGGAAGTAAATCGAATCACAAGTAACGTTGTTGCATCTGTCGACGGCTCAATGAAGCGGAAATGCGTGATAATATGAAGACTACTTCCTGTCACAGTGACAATGATAAGAAAGCATGACGCTTCACAAGTGATTACTTTGCTTTTAAACTTGTTTGTTAAGGATACAGCTGTAGTCGATTGAGTTAAAACATCATGCTAAAAACTAGTTTTAGGTTTTCTACGACATGTTGATATTGATACTAGCCAACCTAATAAAGCCTAACTAGCAATAAGATAAGCGCTTTGTAAAAACGTATCTTTCTGTCGTAGTAGGGGATAAAGTGATAAATAACTAAATTAATAATGGGTGACCTGGCGGTTTAGGGGTAAGGTGTCAGACTTCTATGCTGGCGGCCGGGGTTCAATCCCCGGTCCCGGCTAATATTTATCTGATCACCAAACCCTTCCTTCACCTCTGACAATACATCTTGTGAATGTGAGGAATGCCAGGTCTCCACCGTGGTTCTGATTCCACGTTAAACTGTAGGTCCTTCATTTCATCTCATAATCACCCTACCATTACACATTAGCGTAAGTGCGTATAACCCGAACGGGTAGTAAGACGCGGTGCTAATAATAATAACTAAATTAATTCAATTTTTCTTAAATGAAGTATAAAATTGTATTTAAAAAGACCACGTACAATTGGCCTGAGCTGAACTAGGCTTGGCCAGAAAGATATTAACCATATCCAAGGTTTACTTTGAAGCTAATTAATAGAAACTTAAATCACCAGTTAAACTGTAAACTGCCTTCGTCTCAAAATAAAGGGGATTTCAGGGTCCTAAAGTACAAAATCGACTGTCCACTTGAGATAAACCTGTTAAAATTTTCGCATGGATTACAGCTTTTCACTGCAAGGCAGTTCCATTAAATAGGCCCTGTTTAATATTTAAGTAGCCAAGGAGTATTATTATACTACCATTTTAAAATTTAACGTGTGTGGCGGTATTCCTGAGGGAGCCAAGCTGTTTAAAAACTCTACTGGATATTTACTGGTTTTCCACTCATTCTTACATTCGTCTGAGTTCACAGTAATATTAACAATAGAACGCTCCTTATAAAATAATAAATACCTCCTCAGTTCACAGTAATATAACAATAGAACGCTCCTTATAAAATAATAAGTACCTCCTCAGTTCACAGTAATATAACAATAGAACGCTCTTTATAAAATAATAAGTACCTCCTCAGTTCACAGTAATATAACAATAGAACGCTCCTTCTAAAATAATAAATACCTCCTCCAGGGGCGCAAGCAAGATTTTTTACGGGGTGGATGGGAATCTTTATGGTCAACCCGTAATGCAGTAGCCCTACTACAAAAAAAAATCAACACTAACTTTACCTTTGATTTCATTTCCAGAAATTTATAGGGGCCTCCCTTGCCCTACCTTGGCTACGCCCACGCAAGTGCTCAGTAAAATATTTCAAAATATTCACTCATTTGAAAACTAAGACGTTGAAAAAAAATTAACATCAAGGAGTACCTCTCATGCGGTTAACGAGTATATTTTGCAAAATGACAAAGAACTTGCCTTTTTTAATCCTATTAAATAAAAATCTAAACTAAAACATGTTTTTTATGCAAAATTATAGAACGATCTAAATCAAGGCTAGTTTTCACGAATGAAAAATTACGAAGATCATCTTGTCAAAGAAAACCTTAGACTAAAAAAAAAAAAAGATTATTTGGATTTGGTTAAAACCTTTTTACCTTTACATTCTTCTCAAATTACTCCTGTTTTCCCAATGCAGCTTTTCTGTGCACACTCAGAAACCATATCCCATTGAGACGCTCCCCTTTTAGCGTCGACCTTAGCCAGGTATTTACTCTGCTCAAGGTACTAAACAACTGATATACGGTGCAAGTGGTGCATGGCTGAGTAAGAGAGATGAGCAGAGCATTTTGTGGTAGAGTACAAGGTTTTCGCCTTTTTTACTAAGTCTGTTCTGTTCAGCTCTTTTAACGGCGATTTGCTGAGTTTCTTCTCCTTCCACATGGTGTACCATAGTTCAGCCTCATAGTTGAAGTCCTGTAACTTATAAAAACTCTAGAACTGATTGGCTTTCATATTGAAGTATTGAACGATCATCTTCATTATGATAAGAGGGTGTAGAGCCCAAATTGAAAAAGCAGGTGAATGTTATTTTGAGAAACGTTGATCCAACGAAGATATTACGTCCAAGTAAGAAATTACTAAGGATATCTTCAAGCACTTTAAAGGTCTGGACGCTGGAGGGTAGGAACAATACTGCTGTCTTCCAACATATCTTGATACAATCAATTCCACTCCAACCTCCTCGGCAATCTTGTAGACATCCTTTACTAGCTCTGTAGCAACTTGGACTGAGTCATTTCGGTGAGTTTGTATCACTCCAAGGATCTGTTTGATGTGGTGTGAACATTGGAGCAGCCCCAAGCCTTTAGACTGTTGAACATTTACCAAAAGTTCCGATAAGACAGAAAATTTGGCTATCAGAGAGACATCAACGATGAATTGAGCTTTAGTGGCAGCAGAGTGTAGCCAGAATGCCTGTTTCCTCGTGGTAGCTTAGCATAATAATCGTGCAAAACGTGATACCAACACGCCATTTGACACATTGTTAGTTAATACCATAAATATTGATTTCTTATATAGAGCCCAACAATCTAACCACTACATTTCCCGTAGGACTTCATAAAACAAGGTGGCCAATTCTTAAAGCAAATTATGGTGACACATTTATTATTAAGCATCCAGCATATTATTTTCCATGTTTTACAGGTCAAGGATTTCAAATATGACATCACTTTCGAAGTGTGAGTGCACTATTACAACGTTAAATATATTTGTTTAGAAGAATATTCAAAATGGGATCCCCTATAATTTATAGGCTGTGGTATTATATTTAAGTTAAAACTTACATGTTGTTGCCTATCATGTTTTATATAGTTTAGGTAGTCTTATTCGAAAATACTTTAGTTTTAAACTCGGAAACCATAGTACAACACCCTATTATGGAAATGAACAAAGTGGCATAGACCAGCTCTATTTTCTTCATTTTGAAAAAAGGCGGTCCAGTTTTTTGGTAACTTTGCTGAGCATTTCACAAAAAAGGCAGGATCCACTACCTCATTGCATCTTTCTTCTTTCTTCAATGATCCTTCTATGTAATGGCCAAATAATATATCAACCTTTTCCAAGTTAGAGAGAGCATCCATTACAAATAGCTGAAATCTGAGGGTGCTGTAGTCTTGAAATTTTGTGCAATATTGGGCTTTGTGAAATGAATTATCACACTACCATCTAAATTTGTTGTAAGTTGTAGTATCTGAGAGGTTGGTATCGCAGGGAATATCAATATATTCTTATAAGCGTGAAATTATGTCATATTTTGTTTCATTTCGTATCATTCCTTCTTCTGAAAGTGAGATTTTTTGTGGTATCTTGCATCAGTTGCAGTTATATCGCCACTGCTTGGATTTGCAAGCAGTTTTGGGTCGCAAAGTGTAACTCCAGCATCATGGATCCTATTACTAGTACCGGTGTACGAACATTAACAACCTCCACATCTGGCTCATCACAGAAGAAGCATGCATCTTTTACATCACTCACAATAAATACTGAGCATGTAGTCTTGGAAGTACTACATTCTTTATCTACTTCCAGTTCATATTTAATTCTCTCTGTTAACAATGATCTTGCCAGTTTAGATTTATAGTACTTGTTTCTACATATTTTATAGAACCTTGCATAATTTTCTGTAAGTGACTGTTCACTCAACGAGTCTTGGTGCAAGATGGAAGTCGCTTTGATAAATAAAAAGCTGAAAGGTCTTCACAAAAACTTTTTTATCCAATTCCTTTGTCAGGGCGTTTGCTGTTAGCTGAGGATACCAAAGGTTCGGGAAAATCTTCCTGACACAACATACACATATTCTAGTCCAGCTCTACATTAATATTTTGTTCACTTATAAAGGTTTAATTTATTTCTACAAGTCCACATTTACTTTTCATCGACAAGTTTCATTTATACGAACCAAAAATTAGGCAGCAATTAACCTGAAATGGAATAACAATTAACTAACTAGTACTTAAATATAACGCAACACATTCAAAACTGATCAAAATATTATGATGGATGTCTAATGATAGAGTGTTTCACCACAGTTGCTTTAAGAGGCAGCCATTTTGTTTTATGACGTCACACGGGAAATGTTGTGGCTATATATCTGGGTTGCATATCATGGTACGAACTATTACTGTACCAAATGGCGTGTTGATATCACATATTGCACGATTCGGCTGATTTTTGCAGCTAAGCAAAGCATAGTCACCAAATACAATACAAGTTCTACTATTGGGAAATAATTAATCTTTTGGTACATAAAGAGATGTAAAAAGACAAAGGAATATTTTAAAAGTATGAATAAAATTAACAAGTAAAAACCCTCATTTAATGAGAATTTTTTTACTTTTATATCAATTTTCAAATCTGATTTTTGAGTTTGCAAACGTTAAAATGAACACATTGGAAAATTTGATTCATTGTATCGGTTGATCAACTTAGAGTAAGAGAAGAGCATATTGTTGTGGTATGTGTTACCATATTTAAGGGATTCCAAAACCTATAATGCCAAAACTTTACTTTCCCCACGTATATTTTATTTCCACTTTTAGTTAAGAATGGTATAACCCCGGCTATCCGTCACTCACGGGACTGGGTCATGGTCGGAAAGTAATAGGAGCACTTTTGTGCTGCCATTACAGTGTATTGACTGGTTAAAAAAAGAAACACTTTATACTGATGAAAGTAGGCTTAATACACACATTGATACACACGCTTTGACACTTCTAATGTTTTTAGTAAATGTACAGACAGGTTAAAAAAACATGAACTGTGTAAGACAAATGTAAGGTGCTGACTGCCTGCGAAACAAGCAGTAACTCACACACAAGTATAGACAAGCACAGGAGTGGAACGGTCGGATATGACGAGGAGACGGATATTCAGAGGTCGGATAGTCAGGACTCTACCCTATTTTTATTTATTCACACGACTTAGGGGAGAACCTTTCCCTCAAATTCCCTGGCTATGCCCCTGACCTCATTTATTTGTATATAACTTCGCTGACACAGAATAGTTATTTGAAATATCAGTTGAGCAAAACATATATGAAAATGTTTAGAGAGCTACCGAGGCGTATATAAATATTTCCTACGACCCTTCTATGATATTTTATTTTAGGATGTATTTTTTCATGATGGATTAAATTGCTAAGCTATTATATTTGTTAATTACGGCTATAGCCACATCTAAACATAATGTTCTTTAAATTGAGAAATGAGTGACCTGGTGGTCTCGAAGTAAAGTGTCAGGCTTCTGTACCGAAGGTCCAGGGTTCAATTCTCAGTCCCAGCACAGATTTATCTGCCTGTGAAACCATCCCTCACCTCCGACAAGACGTGTATTAATCAACTTGTGAATGTGTGGAATGCCAGGTCTCTACTGTGGTTCGGATTACACGTTAAACTGTAGGTCCTTCATTTCATCTCACAATCACCCTACCATTACACGTTAGCGTAAGTGCGTAAAACCTGAATGGAAAGTAAGACGCGGTTCTAATAATAACAATGTATACCTACTGTTTAGTTTCACAGATCTTACAAGATTTTGGTGAATGTGTATTCTAATATAAAAGAGGGAGAAAATCTGTGCGGTACACCGTACCGCCTATTAATTTTATAATAATGAAATAAATGTCATAGCCTTATGAATGCATCAATATGAGCCAAGTACTATCTTTGTTACCCCAATAAACTACTTTAGATTGCAACAAAGTTTGTTCTTGCAAAGTTTATTCGTTTAATATCTACTTTATTCATTAATACTTTTTTGGAATTTAAATAAAAAAGAATATTCTTAGTCATTATAATATTATCATTCCACTTTAATTAATTGATATATTATATATATTTATATAAATAATATCTATTATATATAATATATTATAATATCTAATATATATAATATATTATAATATATTATAATATATAATATATATTCATAATATATTATAATATATATTATATATAATATAATATATTATATAAATATATTATATATTATATATATACATTTGGTCTTTGTGTGCTCCTCTCTAACGCAAAATCCACTATACCGATACCCTAGGACACCCAACCAAGATTCAAACCCCGATCTCTACGTCATCGCCATTAAGTAATTAAAACTAATAGAATAAAACCCTTCATTTATGGTAGAAAACGGAAACAGTTACATACATAATATAGGAACAATATTTAAGAATTATAAGATTCTGACCATTTATGATTACTAAAAAAGGATCGGGGATTGATGTTAGGGGGAGAGAGGAGAATGGAAATGACCAAAACCTAAAATTTAATTATTTTTGGTGTGATAGAAAATTGGAATTTGCCATGAAGCGGGAAAGGATATCCCAGATAGCTAGAAAAGTATGAAAGATTCTAATATCATAATACATTTTTGGAAAACATGAGGAAAGTGTGGCTAAAATCTAAAAGATTTATATATAAAAAAATATTCTAGGTGTAGTAGAAAATTGGAATATTTTAATTAAGAGTATCCAACACAAATATTTTTAAAAAATGAAAATTTTTAATTAGAAAATTGGACACAATAACTATTATAAAACAACTTTTTTGTAGCAAAAAAATTAAATTGTGCAGGTAATTGCAGGGACCAAGCTATCTCCTTAACAGCCTATTTCATTTATAATCTCTTAAAATGTGATGCTCTTTTTTCTAATATGTTTTTTGTAGTTATTAATATATTCTCTTTTATGATATCGTAATATCGCTTCCAAGCAAATATTGCGTTTTACATGGATGCTGTTTATTTGTGCACTCAGTTTATGGGCTGATTAATAGTTTGTTTCAAATATTATTTTTAAAATTCATTGATAGACAACTTGGTTTGGAATTGTCATAGTTATCTTGATATTGTAAAGGAATATATTATATGAAGAGTGTAGCTGGGTGTATAACATCCCAATTGGATATATTTTAGATAAATTTTGGTCCACACGAGTTATACAAACACTTCTAAATATCCAAACAATCTACAATTTGGAATTCGGATAGGTCATAAGATATTGTTATTTATAAAAGTCTAAAACACAAAAATGTAATGTGACGAAATCAAAATAGCGGATCGAGCTAGGCCAGAAACTTTGAAAATAAATAATTCCTTTTTTAAACTGTAAGCACCTGGAGAACAAAGTTGTGCGAGCATGCGTGTACAACAGGTTGCATTGGAGCTAGGTGCACGGCATTGCACATCTATTAATGCGAAGCACTTTCTGTGACTTAGGACCGTTAATGATGACCCTTAGAACGTATTTCCAATTTTAGATGGACTTGTGTGTTTTTACTATTAATTGTAGTATGTTCTGCTGCTGTGCTACAAGATGTAGAGGTTTGTAGTGGTACATGCCTAACTCCTATGCAACCTGCTGTACACGCATGCTTGAACACCTTCGTTCTCCAGGCGCTGTGCACCGAAAATTTGAACACAATTTAATGATATTAGCATAGCTTTACAGAAGTAGGTTTATAGAGATGTTGTTTTACTTTAGGCTCAATTAAACTATGTGTACAGTTTGGGCGTTTAGTTTCCGAGTAACTTGTGGGTTTGGTGGAGGGGACTTTGGGAGAGGAAAAGGGAGTTATGGAAGTGTGAGGGAGAGCTACATATGTGATTTTCATATTAATTTTCAAGTTAATGCTTGTGTATTTCTTCAAAATTCGCCTGCTGATCTCTACGCCTTAGGTTGTCAATGAAGCCACCTACCAGAGTTCTGAGACGTTTTACGGTTGTTAATAAATAAAAAGTGGTTTATTATTTATAAAATGGGTACACGTTTAAATGTAGGGGAGAGGTATTAAAATATTTGTTAAGATTAACAATATTTTAAGTTTCATAAAATAACATGTATAATACAAGGGTAAATGAGCTTATTTTCAATGAAGCTTCACTGTGAATGGCACAGTTCTGAGATACAAATATACAGTTAGAAACTTATCTGGACGTCATCAAACAAATATATTAAATTATAATAATATAATATAAACTCTTATCAATGTTGACCGCAAAAAAAGTTTGTATTTTCTCTAATGTTATTTCCACCAGAATCATGCTATATTTCCATGCCACTAGAATCCTGCTACACTCCCATTCTAACAGAATCCTACTACCCTCCCATGCCACAGGAATCCTGCTACCCTCCCATGCCACCAGAATCCTGCTACCCTCCCATTCCACCAGAATCCTGCTACACTCCCATTCTACCAGAATCCTGCTACACTTCCCATTCTACCAGAATCCTGCTACACTCCCATTCTACCAGAATCCTACTACCCTCCCATTCCACCAGAATCCTACTACCCTCCCATGCCACAGGAATCCTGCTACACTCCCATTCCACCAGAAACCTACTACCCTCCCATTCCACCAGAATCCTACTACCCTCCCATGCCACAGGAATCCTGCTACCCTCCCATTCCACCAGAATCCTACTACCCTCCCATGCCACAGGAATCCTGATACACTCCCATTCTACCAGAATCCTGCTACACTCCCATTCTACCAGAATCCTACTACCCTCCCATGCCACAGGAATCCTGCTACACTCTCCATTCTACCAGAATCCTGCTACACTCCCATTCTACCAGAATCCTGCTACACTCCCATTCTACCAGAATCCTACTACCCTCCCATTTCACCAGAATCCTGCCCTTCAGTCAAATGTTGTCATATTTCCAGACTCCCTCTCATCACTGGAATGGGGAGAGCACATAGATGGAGGACAGCTGAAATTACCCCATGGAACAGCGCCGCACATCACCAAGAGAACCATCTTCCTCGGATCAGATAAGGTAAGCCCTAGCGATAATCAGGGTGAACAATTGAATCTTGAATAGAGAATTTTATTTTATTGTTGGGAAATTAATTATTATTATTTCTTGCACTATTAAAGTTTGTGGTAAACTATAAACTTTATTGATGACACTCTGTTACATTTTCATTGCTTTAAAAATAACTTCAACTAGCAGATATAGAGATTCGAACACTAATCCCCCCATTCAACACGCTGGCTGCTTTACTGACTAATCCATCCAATATCTCCACAATGTCATATTTCCATCTGATTTATTTTAAATATTAACAATTATTACTAAGATTATTATTTTTTACACCGCGTCTTACTATCGGTTCAGACTTTGCACAGATAGGCTATATACTAATTATGCTATACTGGATATCAACTCTGAGGGAACTGCATGGTTATTCTTGGGAAACAGCGTTGTTATGTTCTCGTATTCGTGGGGTCAGTCTTCTCTCAAATATAAGACAAGTTTCAAAACACTGGTTAGTAGAGGTTGACAGTAGCTTCTTAGCTTATTCTTATGCCAGCACAACACCTTCAGACATAACCGAGAGCAAGGAAATTTGGCAACAGTTGACTGAGAGAAAGCAAAGATAAAGCTGCAGTTTCCTCAGCAGTGATATATATTTTTTGTAGTGAGATAGGGATGAGAAAGGTTGAATTTAGAGAAAGTGTACCCACATTTTCTTGGAGGGAAAGTGGAAAACTATTTTAGAAAAAAACCTGTAAGTACATCTGACCGGAATTTGAACTCAGATTTTCCTGTCAACGTCAGTCTAGTCTAACACGAGAAAGTTATAGTATTTTTATATTATAATTAAAATATTAGAGAAAATTCTCAGCGATATTTACTTTAGAACAAAAGTTCCCTAATCAAGAGGGAATCAACAATTTCTAACAAATAAAAATATATTTTGTGAATGATTCAACACTCCTTTATTTTCCCATAAGGTAGGTACACACTACAACGTAATACATGGACTTGTATTGTTTCACGTACACTCAGAAAAAATTCTCGATTAGAGATATTACCCCCATTTTCACAAAAATTAATGAATAAACGAGCCAATTAGATGCAATATAGACAAGTGTGTTCCCCCATACAAAAAATATGTATAAAACTGATATGGGTAGGTGTATACTAACATAAAAGAGTACCCAGCTGATTAAGATAGTTGTTTGTCAAAATAGAAAATACTTACCAATCCAATAGAGACAGGTGTGTACCAACATAAAAATATGTATTGAGGCGAATCGATGTGATACAGCTAGGTGTGCGCACGCCTAAACGCGTTAGGATCACATTGGATTGGGTCGTAGTCGAAGGGAAAGTTGGCGTTATAATTCCAGCCGGCCGTACTAGGACTGGAAGTTGGTTTTTCTAATGGATTTTTTTTTTCTATTTCCTCTCTTCAGGTAAATATTAGTGCATTAAATATAAACCACTCCCTTCGGTGGCCACATGGCCTAACGTGCTACTCTCGCAGTAGACTAGACTGCTGATGACGGGGAGATCGAGGTTCAAATCTCAGTCGGGTTACTAAGGGTGGTTTTCCAAAATGGTTTTCCACTTTATCTCCACTTAAATATGGTTACACTTCCTATAATTATATAATCTTTAGAAACCCTAGCTTAGTTTAGTATATAAGCGTATAACTCGAACGGTTAGTAAGACGCGATGATAAAAAATAATCTAAAACCCAACGTCATCGAACTTAGCCCTTAGATTGACATCAATATTCATTGCAGTGCATTCATTTACCGACCTCCACGTCATACTATCCATTCGCATATTTACACTAAGGTGTTAGGGATGAGCATGGTCATATTTAGAGGAAATATACCAGAATTTGCATGTAGCGGGGGAGGAAGAAATCATATAAAAATCTCCAATACATCCGAAGGAGATTAGGTCCCACATTTACCCGCCCCCCCCCC